>CAJDSM010031985.1:4114-26265 GCA_903981925.1 Ostrea lurida
AAGAGATTTTTAACATTTCAAAAATGAAATGAGATTTTATAAAATAAATACCTACCATATAAATTCTGAGTAAGTCCATCTGCACAAGTCAAAACAGGCGGAATCTCATCACTAAAATAATGACCTCATGCACAGCTCCAACCCTATTTATTCATCTATTTAATTTCGCAAAAAGTAAGCAAGAAACTAAAAGAAAAGGACATACATGTACCAGGGGAAATGGAGGGGGGGAGGGACCTTTAATTTATGAATGATAAGTATTTATTTTATTAAAATGTTAAATTTTGTTACAAAAATATGGTACCATCATAAATTCCTGAGTAAAATTACGAAGCTACGTGAAAGCTGATCCCCTGAACCAGACAATGCAGGAGGAAAGACAACTTTTTTTGTGCCGTAATCAGGTTCCCATTGGAGTATAAGCTCTGGCCTGAAGATAAAGGGAATTGAAGGAATTTTCAGTTCTCGGCAGAAAACCTGCAGTCAAAACTTCCTCTAAAGAAGCATTATTAAACAAAGCCCAGGATGTAGATATAATATAATAATAATGATGGTTTTTATAGCGCTTTATCTCATCTACATGTAGGTACCGGCAGAGCGCTTTACAATGCATATTACCCACAGACCATAACAATCCAGAACCTTCTCAGTGCAAGCTGCGTTTATACAGCGCTAAGAACACTAACATTCTGACAATATCTTTCACTGTCATATAGCAGGTTACCCGTTTTACAACTTGGGTGGAGTGTAGGAAATTCATGTAAAGTGGCCTTTCGCAAGGACACAGACGTCGGCCCTGCCCACACCAGGAATTCGAACTCAACACCTCTCGATTGAAAGTCCGAAGGGCCTAAACCAATTATGCCACCGACGCCACAGATTATGGCCTTCCTCCACAAATTACAAAATCTTCGTGGGCTTTAAATATTTAAACTAAGACAGATATTCTTCACTAGAAGAACTGTAGGCTAACTGTATATGTCCTCACAAATTCAAATCGATTATTGTTTTAGCCCATAAAATCTGAAAATTCCTTTCTTAATAGGAATAAAAAGCCTAGTAAATTGCCTTTAGGTCTAAGACTATGAGTTCTTTGAAGATAAATAATTAAAGCTCTAACAAGGACAAGTAGCTATAGTTTAGAGCTAGAATCATAGAACAAAAGCAGGATGACTATCTGGGTTCTGAAACTCGACTAGAAATCTGATTTTTAGCTAGAAAAAACTGGATCAGTTAAAAGAGTAACTGGAGATTTATTTTTTTGAAACGAAGAACAAGAATCAGCTCTAGACAGAAACGCATGAATTTCACAACTTTATTTTTCTTGAGCTAATGACAAAAGAAAACATTCAGTCTGGTTCAAACGGAAAGGTTTTTAAAGGAACTGATAGAACCACAAACTTAAATTCTAGGACGTTCAGAGTAAAAAGTCTTAACTAAAAGAAAAAATATACTCGTTATTGGCAAAAATCCGGACCCCCAGACAAGTGGATAGTTCTGGAACATAGCAGACGATAAACTTTAATTGTGGAAAGGAGAGCAATTTTTCCTCTTCAATATAAGTGGATAAGAAAATCGCTAACTGCTGACCACTGAATTGAAAGGATCCATTTCCATTCTCACTACACAACCATCTACAAGAAGATTGTCCACTTAGCATCGTTCGAACGATGTTAGTAGATTCTCTGACTGTTTGGGAGAGATGTCTGGCTGCACGCTCCAAAAAAGCTCTCTCTCTTTTGAAACTTCCTGAGGAGAAGTCACTGCGAACAGAATGATGTTAGATTCTCTGGCTTGGGAATGACAAATCTTTGCCCTTGAATGGGAAAGAATTGTGTCTACCAGGTAGGAAACATGTGGGCCGAAGCACAAGACAGTTGAAGAAAGATCTGGAATACAAGCTTGGGTCAAGCGGAGCAATAAAGAATAAATCAGAACATTGCTGACAGAAATCTGAATGTGGGGAAATGCAATATCCGAACATTCCTTCCCAAGGAAAAAATCATGCGTCTACTGGCATCGTTTTGGAATCTGGGGACACGAACACTTAAGGTAAGGCTTGTTGTAAATTGATCTGCATGAAGGAGTCCCCATGAGGGTTATAGATGAAATACTGGTGGCGGCGGACTGAAGAAGTTCTCATGCTGTATTTACTGGAGCTAATAGTTCTCGATAGAGAGTTTGCTAAGAAATTGAGTTTCCCTTGGGACAATGACGAATTACCAGATGTATCTGAAGTTGATTGCAGAGAAGAAGTAATTGTCTTTGTGAAGCAAAACAGCTTAAACAATGAGTTCCCTCTCGATTTTCCAAGTAAGCAACAACCGTCGTGTTATCTTGATGCAAGAACAGAGGGAATTGTTTTGCAAGAACAGACTGAAAGTTGAAACCGAGCCAGAAGAATGCTTTCTCTCTAGGAATTGATGTGTTTCTTTCCCGAGTCTGGGCTCCAAACTCCTGAAACTGGACGACCTTACAGATATACGTCCCAACCAAGATGGAGGCATCTGTGAAACGAGTCTGACTTGTAAATGAAAGGATAGATATTGGTCCTTCGAAAATATCATCTCCAAAAGTCCACAAAGAAGATGTGGAGAAAATTCCTGAAGAGAATAGGAATTTGAAATTTCACAATTTTGAGAAGACGGAACCAATGTTGATGAAGATAAAAATTTGTTGAGGTCGGAATGTGTAGTCGCACCAAAGAGAAACAGCATCTATTAAAGAGTTCAAAGACACCTAGTAGCTGAAAATTGGCGACCAGAAACTGTTTTCCTGGAAAAGAAACGTGAGTTTCAACTGAGGGTTCTGGAAATTTTTCCTGAGGAGGGTAGAACTAAGTCCCTACATGAGTCAGATTTAACGTTCTACAAGAAAAACAAGTCTTGAGACGGAATCAAGATTCGACTTTTCCCAAGAAATTAAGGAAACCCGAGAAAAGAAAGACAGTTTGATGACAGAGAAGTTTGTCTCGGGGAAATTCTTCAACAAGAAGAACGGTCGCAGGTGGCTCAGCTGGTAGAGCTCTCGTCTCGGTGATCGGGAGGTTGGTGCGTTTGAGCCCCGTGCTTCGGCAACTACGGCCGCGTCAAAACCTAAGGACGTTTAAAATAGGTAGTAATTGCTCCTTCGAGCAAGAGCTCGGCATTTAGAAGTGAGAAATCGCGAAGTCTTTTCGGATATGACCTTAAAAACGCGAGGTCACGTGGTCGGCAGCATGTGTGGCACACAAAAGAACCCTCACTGCTAAGTTCGCGAGTGCTAAGCATAGTCTAAATTTGCAAGCCCTTCCCACGGCAATGGGGACCTCTCAATATGAGTTGAAATATTCTCCGACGGGACGAAAAAAAAACAAATAATCAATAAATTCCTTCAACAGAGAGTCGTACAGTTAAGAATAAGATCTGTATGGCCGTGCGAAAGTGAAGATGACTTATCGGCAGACTGCATTACCTTGGTGAAAAAGCCAAGAGGAGATGTACACTAGCTCTGAACTTATGATCCTTGTTGTGCCCAAACAAACCGAAGACATTTTGCATCGGGGGGGCACATAGGAACATGAAAATAAAGCATCTTTCAAATTCAGGGAGGTTGGTCTCTATACCTGGTAGGATGAAGCTATGATAGATTGACCTGGTCTCCATTTTTGAAATGAAGGAATTCGCCTGGTCTAATTCCCCTTTTTCATTGGAACAAGAAGATCCAAGGAAGTAGAAAACTGATCTATTGGAAGACAAAGGTACTTCCTCCACTGCCATTTTGGTCAAAATACGTTTCTAAAGCTATCTTTGCTGAAGAAGAGAAAGTGGGGTTCAAGTTCAAATCATGTATGACTGGTACAAGATGAGAGGAGAAAAAAATGTTGTCTGCACCTTGAAAGAAAATTAAAATGCATGAAGTTGAATTAATTAACATTGGAATAGTTTAGAATATAAAAACCTTACCAGCCCTACATGTTCTTCACCTTAGATATTCCTTAAAGGGGTGCTTGCAAGCCCATCTTGAATGAAAACATGTGAAAACTAGAACTAAAATTTATGAAAGTACATGAATGGAAACGTTTAGCTTTTTAACATTCCAAAATGCACGTTTCATGTATACTGAAATGAAATCATCGAAATCTTTTGTCAAAATAAATCATTTTCAAAATCTTTGAATGAATTTGGTAATAAGTGAGTATTATTTATATTCGTTTTGCAACAATTACATTTCAAATGAAATGTAAAACTTACAAGAAAAATAGTCTTTGAAGGTATAAGCGCATTGACAGTTGAGTTTTCTTTTTGTCCATAAGTACCTTCAAACTGATAAAAGCTTGGATTATGATGGGGTTACCAGCTATTCGTGGAAACGAAGGGGCCATTTCCGAATTTTTTTTTAACAGAAATGTAAACAAACATTGTGATCATCTCGTTGAAGAGATCATAAGCATAATACGCCCGTTCATTTATGCAGAATAAAAGTACAATCTGTTCATAAAACTGAAATTAAAATCTATACATGACAAACCTCCGATCCTCCTGTGTTTGCTCCAAGTATTTCATGCAGTGAGGAGATTCCAAACGTTCACAATTTCCTGCCATCATGGTGTGATTATTATTACGGAGCCAAATTTTACTTATATCATAGTTAAGTATATTGGACAACAAGACGCGAATTATTTTCTATCTTGCAACATTTATACAATATTTTGTTTCTGTTTTATTTTTAGATTGTTTTGATTAAAATAATGTCCTTAACTATATGCCACTATATAGTTGAAAGTGAAAGTAGAAATGGCACGAAAGTTTGATGTAAAAGGACGAGTTTCCGGTGCCAACAAACGGAAAACTTTCAACTGGTAGCAAATGGTTTGATTTAGGTGATATTTGTGCGGCGATCAGATAATATAATCGTGACTATATGATTATTATAAGATTATAGATTAGCACAACGTTTGTTACAATGCTTTAAAACGCGATTCTTCCTGAGTCTCTGTAAAGTTCGACCAAACTGCCCGAGTTAATGTTCTCTGTTGGCGAAATTCCTGTTCATGCTTGACCACTGTACGTAGGACCATAGACAGGATATTCATGCAATTACATAGGTAATGTTTTAATCAACAACCATTGCATTTTTTTTACAAATCAAGTATAAACGGCATCATAAAGGGGGAAATACCAGCATATGTGAAAACAAAGTTATAATTAGTCATGTTTCTAGGTTGATTCAACCGTAGCCCTTACCTGCAATATGAATATGATCTAAAATAGATATATTTACATTTCACAGGCATTGCAAATTTAAAAATATCTGCGAGCCTAAAAAAATAGAAAACACCCCAGAGATGGCGAAAATACTTTTTCATGGCATATGTGTAATTTAATTTTGAACGTTTATGTTAGTGCATTTTCAAACATTATTGCAAACTTGTTTATGGATGAACTGTGGTTGTTTTGAAGACTCAAACAGCAAATTCTCAATATATCAACTATGTTATTGAATTTTTTTTTGGATATTTCATGGTTGCCAGGAAAAGCAGGGTGAGTGATTAGCGGCGACCTAATAATTGCACATGTTACATACTTTAGGAATGTTAAATTTCTTTCTTTTATACCAAACAAATTACTAATATTTTTTATAAGTTTCTACTTCTTCGGTAGAATGTTAAAACTTTTACTCAAAGCTATCTTAAGGAGGTAAAAATTGAAATTTTGCATTGAGTTCACTTCATTGTAGACATGCAAATCCAATATGGCAGTTTAGCAACCCCTTAAGCGTGTTTCACCCTTAGTGGTGATGTGCAGGTATAATGGGTTTTTATATCGTGAACTTTGTAGATAAAATCACTCACTCTCTCTTTCATGCACCCTCTCTTTCTCTCAGTCCATGACAGCACAGTGGGAACAATAATGACATAAAACTACCTGTGATAACAAATAGGAGAGATCCAATCCAACACCTGTGTTACATCGTCTAACGATTTATTTTCCAGTAAGACCTTCCTTCGGCGTTAAATGCTTCTTTCATGTATTGGCTTTCATTAGTAATTGTTAAGCTTGGGTTGTGTTTTTTTTTTCATATACTGATTTGACTATGGATTTTTCATTTAACCTGCATCAAGACAATTGGGCTCACGGCGGCTGTGCACCGCGTCAAATGGGTGCTTTAACTCCTTCTAAGGCACCTGATCCCACTCTGTGGCGCGTCCAGGCGCGTCCTTGTTTGCCTAACTCGATTTTGCTGTTATATTGGGACTAACCGAGGCTTGATCACTCATTCGTTATCTTTGCCTTTTACATTATATACAAAAAAGCCAAATTAACAAAATAATTACCAATATTCCTTTAAAAAGAAATTACAATAAAATAAGGGATTCTTAACATAATACATGCTATAAACTTCAATATATAATCACGTGCCAGTGGCGGATTTAGAGGGGGGGGGGGCAGGGGGCCCGCCCCCCCCCCCCTTTTGGCTGACCAAACTTAATTCAATTAATGTATAGATATATTAGCTAAATTAACCTCTAAAAGTAATCTTTAAAAGCATCTAAACGCCGAGAGCTTCAGGGCTTCGCCCCCTGGCCCGCCACTTTGGCTTCATCCAGATCTTAAGCTTATTGTTCCTTCCTTTTTCAACGGACCGGGCCCCCCCCCCCCCCTTTCTACAAATCTGGATCCGCCCTGACGCTGTGGTTCTTTTGTGCAAGTGGGAAATCAAATATGATGAAAATATAGGGTTGATGGTATGACGTTATCCATTGGATGGTATTTTGTTAGGGTGTTTCCCATCTGTTTTTGATGGACTTTGCTCAGAATTTATGAATGGTAACGTATTTATTAAAATACTCGGCGCTTATGACCTTAGGGCAGAGAAAGAGATCTTTATCGTGCCATCCTGCTGCGACAACGGGTACCTCCGGTTTTTGCGGGCTCTCGTCCGAAGAAAGCCGTCATTTAGTCGCCTCTTAACAACAAGGGCGTATCGAGCGATGTTATTTTTTAATTCCTGATCTCATAGGGTGATGTATAGGAAATACTACACCAAAGGAATATGACTGGCCAGGTGGAGGCGATCTAGGGGGAAAAGCTTGCAGTTTCCCCGGACATTGTGTCAACAAGTCTCAGACCAGATATGGTACTATGGGCACCAGACAGCTAGAAATTGGTGGCCCATTGAGTTGAACTGCTTCCTTAGCGAAGGATAGATGTGGTTGATCGAAACAACCAACAGGAAAAGGGCCAAAGTGTGAAAAACTGGAACGACAAGAGTACAGAGAGAAGGGACGGTAGACGTTGGAGCCTTCCTGTTTTGAGGCATCAGCGCGAGCCAAGTGTCCGATTCGCTTACTCTAATCTACCGCTTTGGCCAGATTTAGTCGAGTTTTAAGCCGTGCTTTGACCTTCCCAAAGGCATCCAATCAAAATTGCGCCATTCATACCTGATTGAGCATGACATAAAACTAAAGTAGAATCATTAAGATCAGAAAGGCCAGTTTTAATACGCCGATTTACGCCCGAAAGATACAAGGTGATATAAGCTCGCAACAAGATTATTGTCACCTAAATTAAAAAACAACAACAAACATTGTTTCACTCGAAGTGTTTCACGTCAAGAGCGAATAACTCGCATCGTCGTTAGATGGCAATTCCAGTCGCGCCTAATCAGCCAAGGGGTAGATTAGAAGTAAGCGAATCGGACACTTGGCTCGCCGAAGATGTGTTGAAGGTGGGCTGTAGAGACTTCCCTATGCACATTATGTGGGATGATGCTCTCTCTACTGAAAGCTGACAGGCCAGGCAGAGGACGAAACCACTTATCTAGAAGATGGGTCAGGCAAGCAAGGTATATTCTTTCAGAAAAATTAAAATATGTACGTGAGAGTTGCCTTTAAGACACTAGGTGCCACTTGGTGAAGTGAAATAAAATAGAAAGTGAAAATGGTGGGTGATGAGATGAAAGTCAGATTGTTATTCGGAACAACAACTAGGTTCTAAGTGTAAAAGAAGCGGACAAAATGTATAAGCAACCCCAAAGCTCGTGTGTCGTTGTTCTGCCAACGAAGCCTGGATTTTTTTCCAATTCATGACCATGGGTGGAAAATCACAATGGGTGCATTAATTGAGATCTACATGTATGGGCCAATATTTCATGCTCAAAAAGTATTTAAAATTAATTAATGACAATATCATGGACAGTAATTGCACAACATTCTCCAAAACAACAACCACAATTTTCATGAATGTAAAAACGATTAACGCTTCTACTTCCATCAAGAAAAAAATTGAAAGGATCGCGTATCAATAACAATGAACATTACATGTAATACAACAAAATGACCAGCCAAAATTACCTGGCAATTTAATAATAAAATATCTTTGTAACATGTAATTGAATGAATACTAGAAAACCTTGTTCCTATTTCATTAAACTCTCAACAAGATTCTTGAGACGGGAAATTCGGACAGTGTGCGGAAAAACATCCAAGTTTAACACTAAATTAGACACACATTTACTATTTAAATACTAGGGCTACTGAGTAAGGAGGCATAATCAAGGATTGAAAGAAATCTGACAAAATATTGAGGCCAAGCATTATTAAATTCTATCCAACAACAACTTTACCAAGTGGACCCGTAATTTCTTAGCGGCCATTCTTAAAAAAGTGGCGAATATATATAAAGTTACAAACACGGTGTTAAAAATTCAAGGGACTGAGGCAATTCACCTCAATTTTTTGATACTTACCGTGGGGATCGGGGTAGAAATAGGTCCATAGTACGGCACTTGCTTGCTCAACAAAGAAGAGGACAACAAAAATCAAAAAAAAAAAAAATGGAAAAGAAAAAAGATAAGGTCAATTGAGGTGAGAAACCAGGAAAAAAAAAATATAAGAAGGCAAATAACTAAAATGATAAACAATACCAGAAATAAGTAAGCAACGAAAGAGATCACTCCTGTCTACAAAGTCCCCCAAAAGGCAAAGCATATTTCCGTAAATTTGTAGCCCTTTCACCAGCAATGGTGACGTCTAATGAGTGAAATATTCTCAAGTGACACGTAAAAAAATTATTGATATCATAATTTTTAAAGGTGTTTTAAATCAATAGAATCGGCGTTGGACCAGTAACACAAAATAAAATTAAAGCGATTGAAATGCCAAGAAATGAAAATATATAGGATTCGTGAGATTGTCAATCGTTACAGCAAATAATTTAGACACCCAATGCTTTGGCAGTTGCTAAATACATCATGGATTGTAAAATATGCTATTTCCCACATGGGGTGGGAAACATTTAGTTAGCATCCATCTATTGCAACCATTGAAAATCACAAGCCTATATTTTATTCGTTTCTTGCCACTAGATTGAAAAACATTTTTTTGGTCTCCAGTTGTAACATATTTACCAGTAGAGCTTCATCATGGTTTATTGGCCAAGAAAACATTGTTAATAGATACAACTAAAATAGAATCAACAAATTTTGAAAATACATATGAACATACATTGTGGCGTATGAACTGCAAATAAATTCATGTTATTTCAATAATCGAGTAACACTTGATAATAAGTATGCCTGCATGACGTGTTGCAGTACATACCCTCATGTACTTTAAACTGAAGTTTTATTTCTTACATTCACATATCTTAGTTTTCGACCATTTTCAAGAATTCCCAACCTTTGAAAGATTTATTTGACTTTGTTCACCTTTATTCATAACACACATTTAAAACGACTGTACACATTTATGACACAATGACTATTCATCAAGATTTGTAGATATACATGTACCAAAGGCAAATCATTGGCAAATATTACCATAAGATGTGAAAATATATTCCACTTAATCATGAAATAATACAAATCACAAAAGATAGTGGATTATAATGTTGTGATACATGTATATGCCAAATAATACTTCTTAATTAAAATAAAAAGCTAGAACTATATATCGAAAGTTAAAAAAAAAATATATACTGTATTAAAATAGACGAAAAAAAAAATATTCTTAGAGAGATAAAAAAAAAAATTAAGTTAAATCTTGTTCAAAAAAAAAAAATGTTGGAAGATGTGTCATGCTAAAGTGACTGAAACATGTAACCAGATTAACGTATTAAAAAGACAGGTTTGCTGTTTCCTGAGTTTATGTATGAAACTAGTGTGAATCAGTATATTGAAAAAAAAAGTAGCAAAAAAATGAAAGACGAAAAATGGACAAAAATCTTAAGAAGACTACAATACTAAAAGCACACCGATTGAAAGCACATACATTTAATCACTTGCCCTTTGAATTGTGCCCCAAAAAATTTAATAAATAGTTTCCCTGGCCAAACATTTCATTTTTTTTTTTTAAATTTGGTTGTATCATGAGTTATCTTTCTCTTTCTATGTCGATTGCAGGATGAGTTACCTTTCCTTTCTCATGTACATATGTGTTTGTTTTGTTTTAAAACTACTAAGTGTATGCTTATTATTTTAAACACTTGCATATATAAGAGTATGCATTCAATTATATTTGATAAAAAAAAAATATTAAAGCCTTCAGAAAGTCTATAACATAAGAGTTGCACATTATAAACAAATAATACATTTCATACGGTACACTTTTAACCCATGCAGTGGGGCCTGAGATACTAAAAAATAATTTTTTTTTGCCTTACAATTTCACTTCCACATTCAATCTACAGTTACAATCTTTCACATAAAAAAATGTAATATAATATTAGTTGAGTACTGTAGATGATAAGAGAAATATTTGTTCATCTGTAGCACCATTAGAGTATGGCCACCACTAATTATAATATTCAAACATATGCTACATCATGAAACACACATGACTACAACTAAGTTTGTGATACAACATTCTATCACAAAAAAGTAAATGTATCTGAGGTAGGTTTCTATGTTCAGATATACATGAAACTCATTCTTTGTGTTTCTACAAGTCCATGTGGGTCCTCTAGCATCTAGAGTCTGTAGCATATGGGTCCTGTAAGATGTGGTTCCTGTAAGATGTGGGTCCTGTAAGATGAGGGTCTGTAAGATGTGGTTCCTGTAAAATTGTGGGTCCAGTTACCTGTAACTTGTGGGTCCTGTAAGTGTGGTTCCTGTAGATGTGGTTTCTGTGTAAGATGTGGTTCCTGTAAGATGTGGTTCCTGTAAGATGATGTGGTTCTGTAAGATGAGGTTCCTGTAAGATGATGTGGTTCCTGTAAGATGTGGTTCCTGTAAGATGTGGTTCCTGTAAGATGATGTGGTTCCTGTAAAGATGAATGTGGTCCTGTAAGATGAGGTTCCTGTAAGATGTGGTTCCTGTAAGATGAGGTCCTGTAAGATGTAGGGGTCCCTGTAAAGATGTGGTTCCTGTAAGATGTGATCCAGTTAGATGTGGTTCTGTAAGATGTGGGTCCTGTAAGATGAGGTTCCTGTAAGATGTGGTTTCCTCCTAAAGATGAATGACTGGACTCACATCTTACAGGAACCACATCTTTACAGGGCACCCCTCATCTTACAGGACCTCATCTTACAGGAACCACATCTTACAGGAACCTCATCTTACAGGAACCACATTACATCTTTACAGGAACCACATCATCTTACAGGAACCACATCTTACAGGAACCACATCTTACAGGAACCACATCATCTTACAGGAACCTACATCTTACAAGGAACCACATCATTCTTACAGGAACCATCATCTTACAGGCACACTTACGGACATCTTAAAGAAACCACATCTACAGGAACCACACTTACAGGACCCACAAGTTACAGGTAACTGGACCCACATTTTACAGGAACCACATCTTACAGGACCCTCATTAAAAAATCTGTTCCTATCAAAAATTTGTATCAAGAAACACAATATATGCATGCAAAAAAAAAAAAAAAATCACCCTCCGCAGGTTTGAACCATGGACCACTCCATCATGAAAGGCGAGGCACAAGAACCCTTACTATCAAAGAATGTTATAAACAATATAAAGGATTTTAACCAATTTTAATTTGCAACAAAAAGTAATACTCGTGTTCTTACTTGTATTATATATGCAAAATTCTTACTAAAAAACTTACATTGATAATAAGAAACTACCCTCTTGTGAGATCGTATTTAGGTTAACCTTCAGTTGGCCTAATCTACATAAGACGCTTCGGTTGTTTGTGTGAATCATAGATCGTAGGTAACTAGATCATTGTAAGGATGTCTGCCATTAGACAGGAATATTTAATTAATGAGATGCCAGTTTCAGTTTTATAACATTATAAATACATCAAGGCAACACGTTTAACTGCTGGAGAGTATGAAACTTTTCTTGTCACATCTGTAGGGTGTCACCCCGTGGTCCACTCATTATACACTACATTGAAAGTAAATGCATTAAAGTTACAAGATGCAGTTGATCTGCGTGATTATGCACATGTTTTGTTGTGTAGCTCGGACTCTAGCTTTCTTCATTCATTCTTTGCTTCCATTCTGCATGCCTCCCTCTATCATCAGTGACGCCAGATGCATGTACATGTCTCTCTGACACTTCCCGAGGTAATAAGTTAGTTCCTTTAGACAAGACTTCGAGGATAAATCACACTGCGCCGGAATATTGTATCGTTGACCAAAAACAAGGCTTTTGGTATCCGCCATTTCTCGCACTTGACGTCTTGACAACGCAGCGCCCCTAGCGATTAATTCGAGTTGAAATTCAAGAAACATAAACCGAAAATGATGAAATTCGAACATTTAGCAAGGTTTTTAAAATGTTATATTAAAACTTTCAAAAAAAATATTATTCAGAAGATGCTATTTATTTGGTTTAAACGCTATTATAATTGATATATTTTATACCCGCTTTGCTGTTTTTTTAGAGTTTCAAGGGGAATAAAAGTAGTGTTTTGTATAGATTTTGCACTAAGAGTGAACATCTCCAAGTTCATGAATATATGTCCATATTTTTGGAACGAATTGAAATAAATAAAATATTACTTGGCATATTTCCTTAAACATATTATGATGACTTATTTATGCAAAAATATGGGATCATTTCGTGAAATGGACTATCACGAAAATGCGAATTTTGCCTGATTTTTACGTGGGAAACCGTACTTAGAATGCATATGATTATTTACGATTGGATTGAGAATTTCAATTCCTTTGCGAATATTAGGAGCATGTTTCTAATATTCGTTAAAACTCACGAACGGCGAACGATTACTTGAAGTGAGTACGAATGTCTAGCGATAGCTAGGCCTTATAGACCAATCCACACTTTGGCGAAAGTTTACGTCCCCTTTGCCGGAGGCAGCCAAAGGTCATCGAGGTAAAAGTAAAAAATTTCCTTCTTTATCCTACAAATGTAAAGGGGGGATTATTTTTTTAAACAAACCAGGTTGTATTTATAGCGAATTATTAAGATCGTCACATTAATTTTCCTGGGTTGCCCCACCTTTGGGGCAATATTGTCATTCTACTTCCAATTGATATTAAAAATGTCAAATCTGAAAGATACAGATAAAAAAGTTTACAAAGGCCACTGTAGGGAAATGTGACTTTTTCTTCACTAAGATGGCGGCAAGGGACCGTAAACTTCGCAAAGTGTGGATGGGTCTATACGATCATTGCGAATGAGTGGCGAATATTGACATTCTTTGTCACGCAAGATATTCGGCATGTGGTTGTGAGAGCAGTTAGGAAATGTTCGTAAACATGCCTGCCAGCTGATTTATAAAACGCCAAAACACGATAGAAAACGAAAATCCTAACGACTGTCAAGGCCAAAGTTGACCAGACATGGCGTATACGAAACTTCAAGCACTAGGCTAAGGACACGCGAACTTTACTGTGTTTGCATTAAACTGGTCCCCGTAAGAACCAAACTCAAAAACATCCGGTCACTTTTTGGTGCATGGTGTGCTGCGCTGTCTGTGTTTATTTGCTGCTTTTACGTAACCAGAGTTTCAAGTTATTGCAAGCAGTGTGAGCGTTACTGAAAAAAACGTCTAGTTTTTCAAAAGGTAAGAATATATATATACAATGCATATTGAAATGGGTATGTTAATTCATATATTGTGGTATAAACAGAGACATATGTCTCTGGTTATAAAATATTCTGCTAAACGTTCAAACAATTTTGTTGTGCACATTGTACGCTATGAAGTTGTATAAATAATAAAGCGACCTTTGTTCTAAGGATTGAAATAAAGCTCATAAACAATAAATGTTCGTAGTTTATTTTTAAGTTTTTATTGAACTTCAGTATTTTAATCTATATACCCCCCCCCCCCACCCCCCCCCCCCCCCCCCCCCCCCCCCCCCCCCCCCCCCTCCCCCCCCCCCCCCCCCCCGCCCCTCCCCCCCCCCCCTCCCCCCCCCCCCCCCCCCCCCCCCCCCCCCCCCCCCCCCCCCCACCCCCCCCCCCCCCCCTCTTTTTGATTGGCTTAGTTGGTCTTGGCAACTAGGCAATGAGTAAATTTTTATGCCCCTGAATCTTCGATTTCGGGCAAAGGGTTTGACACAATCTGAGCAAACTAGAATGTATAGTAATAGTATATAGGAGTAAAGGTCACCTAACAATCTGCCATTAAATTCTCGTTGCTCACTTCAAAACTTTCAAAAAACTTTTGTTAATCTTTTGTTGATAATGCATTAAAAAGTTTCTCAGTCGAAAGTCAGAATGTTGTTCTTTATTGACATGCCATAAATCATTTACCTTTAATACTTCACAGCGGCCTAAAATAAAATATTGTTTGTTTCCCCAATGCAAATCTCGACTGACCGAAAAAATTGGCGCAACCAGAAGAATTTGATTGCAATTTCAGTGATTTTTTTATCAAAAATCCTAATGGTGTGCTTCCTAGAGTCCTATGAGAAGGGAGTAGTTCAAAAATACGGAGAAAGGGAACCACTGTTCTTCAAAGCCACTTTTTTAATCGCGCCATAGGATGAAAACGTTTTCAATGACTCAACCAAGGACTCTTCATGAAATATTGACCCTCTGTTATTCTGTATTCTGTAAATACAGAAATAGATTGGTGTTCAAATTAGGGAAAAGACAATAAGTTCGTGACAAGTCCCTTTGTGGCCCCCCCCCCCCCCGCAAATAAATATTTACCTATCCTAACCCACAACCCAACCTAAGGGTTGGGTTTGCGGGAAAAACAAACTATTATTATACCCCCGCAAACAAGTTTGGGGGGGTTATATAGGAATTCTGTCTGTGCAGATTTGTGTCCGGAGCCATTAACCAGGGCCTCACCACTGGGTTTGAAAAAAAGTGTAGCCACTTTTTGTGCCAAATGTTGTGCAGCGAAATATCTTTCTACATAGAATCGCGTTAACCTTTTTCACTTAAAATGACCAATTTTAACCTGGCATTTTACCTATCAATAAATAATATAAGCAACACTGCTTGCATTTCAGATTTATATTGATTTGATCAGAAAGTTCTTGTTCCCAGTCATATTTCCTCTCTCATTTTTCTTATTGATGTACTAAACACGAAGAAATATTCATGTTCTAATATCATGTTAAGGTAATTATTGATGTTTGGACTCTTATAGTCATTAACCTTTGTTAATTTTAAAGGTGGGTCTCAATAAATTCATTCTAGCTTGCATGGGTTAGTTTGACCATATTGATATTCTCAAGCAAAACATTATTTATTTAGTTTGGGACCATTCACTGGTTTTTCTTTATTTTTTAAAAATTGAGCCAACAATTTAGTGATCTAGTAATTATCATACTAAAATGGGAAAATAAAGTCAAGGTACATTGTACATTCTTTAACTTGATTACGCTGCTGAGGAATTTATTTTGTTAGTATCGTCAATTCCAAGATTTTCCGTTGTAATCTTGTCAGAAATTGATCGTTAGAGAAAAGAGTGTATCATTTCCACATTGAACTAATACCATCTTCAAGCTCAAATCCAGTTGGAATTTATTTCCATCAGAATCGAAATTTTCGACGAAAAACGCGTCTTTTTCTCCTCGCTATCGAAAACTTCGGCAGGCGCCACCATGTTTGTGTACACATTATATTGCAACCAATCAAATTAAAAGCTTTTTTAAACTGGGAAATCCCCAGATACGAAAATAAACTGAAATGACGATTGTTTTGCGCATTAACAATTTCTTTGGTATATTCCGCGATTAGTATAGGCGTTGATTTTCAATATTCTGAAAAAATTGGCTTTCGCCAATTGCTGAATTTCTGTAGCCATTTTTGAGATTCTTCCCAATGGCGGAAAATGGCGAACGGCAGCGTGGCAGCCCTGCATAAACTTCATTGTTCTTGGAGGTAGGCATACCATATTTGGCATTATGGGTGTATCACTATGAGACGACGTGTGGCATATATTGATGACCTCTGTATGACCTTTGACCTTTGACCTCAAGATATAAAATACCAGTTTATGTGTCGGTCCATAACTTCTTTGTTCTTGCCATAGGGCATGCTGTATTTGCCACATGGATGCACATTCATGTTACGACTGTGTCATGTACTCTGTTTGTCTGTCTGTCTGTCCATCTGCATGTTGTTAATTTCGTGTCTTAGACCATAACTTCTTTGTGCTTTGATGATGGCATACCATATTTTTATCTAGCATATGGCGTTGTATCATATGAGAGGGATGTATTGCACATTCTGACCTATATGTGACCTTTGGACCATATGAACCTTGACTTTGACCTCAAGGTTCAAACTTATAGTTTTTTAACATGGATTTGTGGCCGGGCTATTATCTTCTTTTTGTTCAAGCTTCAGTGACTCGAGTGGAGCTTGAGTGAAAATGGTTATTATTTGAAATAGATATTAAGTACGTTGATAAATGAAATATCCAAAACAAAGGCCACGCGCTAGAGGTTTTTTTCTTCTCATGTAGAAGCTTTTTTGAACAACCCGGTTCAGCTAACAAAGGAGCACAACTAGTTGCCAAATTGGGAATCCAACAGATTGTTTAGGACCTGTATCACCAAAAACTACCAAAGGATATTGTTCAATGTTGTTAACTTCAGCAAGCTTTTTTAATATCAATTTCAGAGCTACTTAGAATCAGAGCGTGAGTAAGTTAACAAAAGTAATTTTTTAGACGACTTGATGAGAAGAATTACATTATTTCCACAATTTCTGTACATTGCTAGAACAATTGAAATGTTAAGTTATTCTATGTATTTACAACACCATTCTTAAACATGTTCAGGTTACGTCTTTGAATTTTGGGGAAAATTCAGTAAAATGCTTGTTTTTGAGGCGGATACTAAACAACTTTGGCAATATGTGCCATTGTGACCGTTTTCCATGCAGTTTTCCTTCTTCTTGTTGGCTGTTCATGCGAAAGTTCGACACAAAGTCACTGGACTTTGCAAGGGATGCACAATTTTGTTATCTTGCGGACTTCTAACCTTTCTTCCTTGCAGAGGTTGAGTTAAAATGTTATTTCCCACCACCATTTTGGGAAAAAATGGGGCCTGGGCCTTTCGATATTGGAATTTTAGCGTCATTTTCCACATTGGAATTTTTAGTATTCACCATTTATAGCATATTGTTTTTAAAATAAACTTCATTTCATAAGATATGAACATTTCTTCACCTCAAGTGATTGTTAAGATTTTTTTCAAAATTCAAGTTTTATTCAAATTCAAAATATCAGAAGTTAAAATGCTTTAACAGACTGTTACTTGGGCTAGTTGGAATAGTCTGTGTCTTGCGCCCCCTCGCTGAGTTAAACTGGTACGGAGGACATCTGTTCATTTAATGATATTTAAAAAACTTCTATCTAGTAGTAAGTTACTTGGCATATTCAGATGTCTTGCTGATATGACATTTCGGATTGATTCTCGCTCTGCCAACTGTATCGTCACAAGCGAACATTCTCCCGCATCATTCACGTTTGAACTGCAGAAAAACTGAGTGATTTGGTTTTGGATGGCCACGACAAAAGATTTCTAAATTTTCTTACAGAAGCTCGCCCATAATTGCACGAGGTATATGTTACCAAAGCGCTTGAATAAATTGTGCAAAATACCCCACAGAATAAATGTTTTTAAAGACAACCGATTTTTTATTTGATACTCGTACATAGAAACTTTCCCATTTTTCCATTAATGAATCGCAGAAGGAGATGCATTTGTTGTTTAAATAAGATTGGGAATTTTGTTCAGCAAATTTGGGATAAAATGCTTAATTTCTGATTTGGAATGGGCCGAATTCGGACCGCCTTAACAACAGGGTGGAAAATCGCCTTGTTCCAAAATAGGTTCTTTTGTTAGAAAAAATATGTATAACACAATTAATCCTGTTGTTCTTTTCCAGACATACCAATGGCGTCAGATTATGGTGAATATTTTTATTGTTATATGGGGCCTTCGTCTTCTGGTTATCTACTGTACAGATTTAAAGATTGGAGAAGACAAGCGATTCGATGACAAGAGAGAAACTGCCTGGCATTTGCAGGATTCTGGACCTTTCAGTGTAGTAGTCAGCAAAAACTTTAGGCCAGTGAAAAAAACTAAAGGCAACATTTTACATGTTCATCCCTATACATTTTACCTACTATGTACACATGTACAGTTTATTAGTGATGGAGTAGCTGCATTTAGATTTGAATGTTTGTTGCTCAGAAAAAGTAGGCTATCATTAAAAAAATATTGATTTGCTGTAACAAGACCAACTCCTTAGGCATTTGGTCTGACACATAATTTTTCAGGCTTTATTTTCTGCCTTGTTTTCATTTTTATAAACATGGTGTTGAGAGTTGTAATGGAGTCAGTTGTCTGACAGTGACCATCACTTCTACTGAATTAAAAAAACAAAAAAAAACTTTACAGGCACAAACATGAAGAAAAGACATCAATAAATGTGTAGCTGTCATTGCTTGCGTTCCTGATAAATAAAAAAAAGTTTTTTGATATATGAGGATTTTTAGTTGGACGCTTGAAAAATTGATCTAGCATCCCTAATTGGAAGTCGAAAAAGATATGCCACATGCCCTTGTTGATTGATCTGTATAGTTAGTAATTTGATCTGTCTGAAGTGATGTAGTGTTGAAACTCTGAAACTCAGACAAGCACTTATGAGTATGATGCACATAAAAACTTGCAGAAATAGCGAGTCATTGTAACAACATGTAACCCTTCTTAGTTTACAGATTAACAAGCAATGACATGTATATATCCCCTTTTTATTTACAGGCATTTGGGTGTTTACGGTTAGCCTTCCTGTGATATTCTGTGAATGCCCCAGACAGTGCCGTTTATCTGACCCCTAACGGATGACTGGACGCCTCAGACATTATTGGTGCCATACTGTTTGTTACTGGGTTGTTGATTGAAACCTTTGCAGACTTTCAGAAGTTGTTCAGAAATGATCCTGCCAACAAAGGGAAATGGTGTGATAAAGGTGATGTTGAATACAATTAATCAGTACATGGATATGTACGATGTGCATACCTTAACTGAGATTATGAGATATGATTTAATATATACATAATAATTTTACATTCCAATTAAGTACTGCGTGTTAACAGTTGAACTACGGTATCTCGAACACTGATATCTTAATACCATGGCTATGTCGAAGTGATTTAGTCCCACCACCAATTTCTGAGTATTTTAACCCCCAATTTCTCAAATCCATGGATATGTTTGAAGGTTTTTCTTGGTCCATTGAGTTCGAAGTAAGAGGTCCAACAGTTGAACCCTCACCAGCTTTAAATGAATTGTCTCACAAATGGTGCTCAGAGCGGTAGTACATGTAGTAGGGTTCTTATCTCGAGACACGGGTCATATCTCAGGGGACCTGTAAGTTTTACTTTTTAATGCTACATGTAAGTTCTATAGGAAGGAACACTACTCGCTTGTTCAGTATCCTAGGTTTCTTCAGCTCTGGGATAGAGAATTAAAACTTGGACCATTGAATTGTAAGAACAAATAACGTTAACAAATATTGCCATGACCAGTGATTTCTATACTATGTATTTTGTATGGCGGAAAATTTGAGATGTTTTGAAAATATTGATGATTATTGTAGGTGTGTGGAAAGTGTCCCGACACCCAACTACTTTGGGGAGATCATCATTTGGATAGGATGTTATTATCAGCACGAGTATCTGTGTGGACGGGAAGTGGGCGGGAGTTCTCAGTCCACTGTTTACCATGGCTATTTTACTGTTCCTTAGCGGTATTCCACTTCTAGAGAAAAAATCAGATGAGAGATATCGAAGTAAGTCAAAATCACTAATCACACTCGGCACACCTCGGCCGATTACATCTAACCTGGCTGTATGATGTATCGCGCCATATTAGAATTGGAACTACTTTCAACTGTCTTCTCTGACGGCATCGTCGATAAACACTGGTAAATTCATGGTAACATCTGAAAAATAACACTTTTCCATAGCTAGTTGGCAGCACAGATATAATTATTTTCTTCGTAAAAATCTTTTAATGTTTCTTTTGAATTGTGATGTCATGTTGTTTATGGGTTTTGTGTTTTTTTTCAAATTCGCAACGTTTTTTTATTAAGTACAATAAATCAATCTATTTATCACAATCAAACTCGACGGTAAAAAGGTGGGAAAACTCTCTGCCGGTCAATAGTTGTTCAAAATTAAATGACCGTCAATATTTTTCGTTGGAGCTATCAAAATATCAAATATGTTTGCGTGTTTTCTCTATATAGAGAACATAAGAGACTATTCTTTACTGAATATAACAAAGTAAATTATAAACATATTATTACACACTTAATTTCTGTAGCGTTAGGTTTTTTCTGAATGAGTAAAGAAGCGACCGAATCACAAATGCCCAAGTGTATGGGGATATCAGATATCAAATCTGTCATACAGCCGAGGTATGATGTAGGTTCCGGAATCAGCCGAGGTTCGCCGAATGCACCAATCACAGAAAATCATCCCTCTACTATGCTAGAGGAGGAAGATATAGAAAGTCAAAATCACCAATTATTAGAAAATCTCCTCTACTAGAGAAGATATAGAAAGTCAAATCACCAATTGATATAGAAAGTCAAAATCACCAATCATAGAAATCATCCCTTTACTAGAGGAAGAAATAAAAAGTCAAAATCACCAATTGTAGAAGATTCCCTCTTCATTGAAAGAAATCAAGATCACCATGCATAGAAATTGTTCTTTCCAAAAGAGGAGATATTAACTGAAAGGAAGTCAAAATCAATCTTAGTAAATTATCCCTGTATTAGAGAGAAATCTGACGAGAGATATTGAAAGTAAGTAAAGATCACCAAGCCAACTATAGTGTTCAATTGATAGTCTGATTTCCATTTCTCCATTCTCTCTTAAACCATAAAAAGCTCAAAATGGCTGACTGACTGACTGACTGACTTTTGTATTCTTCGGATGAAAACACATTTTAGTTAATTTTATTTTTTGTATGAGTGTTTACATTGTGTGTCATTCATTGCAGAAATGAAGCTTACTTACAGTACAAGAAAAGGACCAGCCCTCTTATTCTCCTACCCCGTCCTTGCTATGGTGCTTCCCCGGGATATTTAAATGTCTGTGCTGTTTGTGAGTTCCCCCTGTATAATTATCTAGACCAGAGGAGGAGAAAATCAGTATCAAGCCTAGCAGTAATGAATCTAACAAAGAACAGGACAAAGTGTAGCCTTGCTAAGCTACAGGACCCAAACCTTACAGAACCCACATGCTACAAGACCCACACACTAAAGGAACCACATCATCTTAGGAGGAACCACATCTTACAGGAACTCATCTTACGGACCCACATCTTACAGGAACCACATCTTAATGGATCACATCTTACAGGAACCACATCTTTACAGGACACTCATCTTACAGGACCTCATCTTACAGGAACCACATCTTACAGGAACCTCATCTTACAGGACCACATTCATCTTACAGGAACACATCATCTTACAGGAACCACATCTTACAGGAACCAATCTTACAGGAACCACATCATCTTACAGGAACCTACATCTTACAAGGAACCACATCATCTTACAGAACCACATCTTACAGGAACCACATCTTAAATGAACCACTCTACAGGACACACTTACAGGACCCACAAGTTACAGTAACTGGACCCACATTTTACAGGAACCACATCTTACAGGACCCTCATCTTACAGGACCCACATCTTACAGGAACCACATCTTACAGGACCCAT
>CAJDSM010031985.1:26290-50170 GCA_903981925.1 Ostrea lurida
TATGCTACAGACTCTAGATGCTAGAGGACCCACATGGACTTGTAGAAACACAAAGAATGAGTTTACATGTATATCTGAACATAGAAACCTACCTCAGATACATTTACTTTTTTGTGATAGAATGTTGTATCACAACTTAGTTGTAGTCATGTGTTTCATGATGTAGCATATGTTTGAATATTATATTAGTGGTGCCATACTCTAATGGTGCTACAGATGAACAAATATTTCTCTTATCATCTATCAGTACCTCAACTAATATTATATTACATTTTTTTATGTGAAAGATTGTAACTGTAGATTGAATGTGGAAGTGAAATTGTAAGGCCAAAAAAAAATTATTTTTTAGTATCTCAGGCCCCACTGCATGGGTTAAAAGTGTACCGTATGAAATGTATTATTTGTTTATAATGTGCAACTCTTATGTTATAGACTTTCTGAAGGCTTTAATATTTTTTTTTATCAAATAATAATTGAATGCATACTCTTATATATGCAAGTGTTTAAAATAATAGCATACACTTAGTAGTTTTAAAACAAAACAAACCACATATGTACATGAGAAAGGAAAGGTAACTCATCCTGCAATCGACATAGAAAGAAAAGATAACTCATGATACAACCAAATTTTAAAAAAAAAATGAAATGTTTGGCCAGGGAAACTATTTATTAAATTTTTGGGGGCACAATTCAAAGGGCAAGTGATTAAATGTATGTGCTTTCAATCGGTGTGCTTTAGTATTGTAGTTTCTTAAAGATTTTTGTCCATTTTTCGTCTTTCATTTTTTTGCTACTTTTTTTTTCAAATACTGATTCACACTAGTTTCATACATAAACTCAGGAAACAGCAAACCTGTCTTTTTAATACGTTAATCTGGTTACATGTTTTCAGTCACTTTAGCATGACACATCTTCCAACATTTTTTTTTTTTGAACAAGATTTAACTTAATTTTTTTTTTTATCTCTCTAAGAATATTTTTTTTTTTCTCTATTTTAATACAGTATATATTTTTTTTTAACTTTCGATATATAGTTCTAGCTTTTTATTTTATTAAGAAGTATTTTTGGCATATACATGTATCACAACATTATAATCACTATCTTTTGTGATTTGTATTATTTTCATGATTAAAGTGGAATATATTTTCACATCTATGGTATATATTTGCAATGATTTGCCTTTGGTACATGTATATCTACAAATCTTGATGATAGTCATTGTGTCATAAATGTGTTACAGTCGTTATAATGTGTGTATGAATAAAGGTGAACAAAGTCAAATAAATCTTTTTCAATGGTTGGGAATTCTTGACAGAAATGTCGAAAACTAAATATGTGAATGTAAGAAATAAACTTCAGTTTTGAAAGTACATGAGGATTTGTACTGCAACACGTCATGCAGGCATACTTATTATCAAGTGTTAACTCGATTATTGAAATAACATGAAGTATTGCAGTTCATACCCACATGTATGTTCATATGTATTTTCAAAATTGTTGAATTCTATTTTAGTTGTATCTATTAAAATGTTTTCTTGCCAATAACCTATGATGAACCTCTACTGTAAATATGTACAACTGGAGACCAAAAAAAATGTTTTCAATCTAGTGGCAAGAAACGAAATAAATATAGCATTCGTGATTTTCAATTGTTGCAATAGATGGATGCTAACTAAATGTTCCCACCCATGTGGTAATAGATATTTACAATCCATGATGTATTAGCAACTGCCCAAAGCATTGTGGTGTCAAATATATTGACTGTAACGATTGACAATCACGAATCCTATATATTTCATTTCTTGCCATTTCAATCCTTTAATTTTATTTTGTGTTACTGTCCAACGCCGATTCTGATTGATTTAAACACCTTTGAAAAATTAATTGATCAATAATTTTTTTACGTGTCACTTGAGAATATTTCACTCATTGAGACGTCACCATTGCTGGTGAAGGGCTACAAATTTACGTATATGCTTGGCCTTTTGGGGACTTTGAGCAGGGAGGGATCTCTTTCGTGCCACACCTGGTATGACATTATTATGGCCTCAATTTTTCCGGTCTCACCCGAAGGACCACCCCATTGAGTTGCCTCTCGTGACAAGCAAGGCGTACTATGGACCTATTCTAACCCCGATCCCCACGGAGTATCAAAAATTGAGGTGATTGCCTCAGTCCCTTGAATTTTTAACACCGTGTTTGTACTTATATATATTCGCCACTTTTTAAGATGGCCGCTAAGAAATACGGGTCCACTTGGTAAAGTTTGTTGTGGATAGAATTATAATCTTGCCTCAATATTTGGTCAGATTTCTTTCAATCCTGATTATGCCTCCTACAGTAGCCCTAGTATTAAATAGTAAATGTGTCTAATTTAGTGTAAACTTGGTGTTTTCCCACACTGTCCGAATTTCCGTCTCAAGATCTTGTTGAGAGTTTATGAAATGGAAACAAGGTTTCTAGTATTCATTTCAAATGTACATGTTACAAGATATTTTATATTTAAATTTGCCAGGTAATTGTGCTGGTCATTTTGTTGTATTACATGTAATGTTCATTGTTATTGATAGCGATCCTTTACAATTTTTTTCTTGATGGAGAGGAACGTTAATCGTTATCATTCATGAAAATGTGGTTGTTGTTTGGAGAATGTTGTGCAATTACTGTCCAGATATTGTCATTAATTATTTGTAAATACTTTTGAGCATGAATATGGCCATACATGTAGATCTCAATTAATGCACCCATGTGATTTCCACCCATGTCATGAATGGGAAAAAAATCACTTCGTTGCAGAACAGGACACACGAGTTTGGGGTTGTATGCATATTTTGTCCGCTTTTCTTTACACTTAGACCTAGTTGTTGTCCCGAATAACAATCTGACTTTCATCTCATCCACACCATTTTACACTTTCTATTTTATTCACTTCACCAAGTGCACCTAGTGTCTTAGCAACTCTCCGTACATATTTTAATTTTCTGAAGAATATACCTTGCTGCCTGACCCATCTTCTAGATAAGGGTTCGTCTCTGCCTGCCTGTCACTTTCACTAGAGAGAGCATCATCCACACATAATGTGCAGGGAAGTCTCTACAGCCCACCTCAACACATCTTCGCGAGCCAAGTGTCCGATTCGCTAACTCTCAACTACCCCCTGGCTGATTTAGGCTCGACTGAATTGCCATCTAACGGACGATGCGAGTGTTCGCTCTTGACGTAAACACTCGAGTGAACAATTGTTTGTTGTTGTTTTTTATTTAGGTGTACATACTTGTTGCGAGCTTATATCACCTTTATCTTTCGGGCGTAAATCGCGTATTAAAACTTGCCTTTCTGATCTTAATGATTCTACTTTAGTTTTTATGTCATGCTCAATCAGGTATGAATGGCGCAATTTGATTGGATGCCTTGGGAAGTCAAAGCACGGCTTAGAAACTCGACTAAATCTGCCAAGGGGTAGATTAGAGTAAGCGAATCGGACACTTGGCTCGCGCTGATGACCTCAACAGGAAGCTCCACGTCTACCGTCCCTTCTCTCTGTACTCTGTCGTCAGTTTTTCACACTTTGCCCTTTTCCTGTTGGTTGTTTCGATCACCACATCTATCCTCCT
Organism: Ostrea lurida; assembly: GCA_903981925.1. Lineage (NCBI taxonomy): Eukaryota > Metazoa > Mollusca > Bivalvia > Ostreida > Ostreidae > Ostrea > Ostrea lurida. The sequence goes on from CAJDSM010031985.1 coordinate 29,906, forward strand.
AAGGAACAGTCAACTCAATGGCCACCAATTTCTTACTGTCTGGTGCCCATAGTACCATATCTGGTCTGAGACTTGTTGACACAATGTCCGGAAACTGCAGCTTTCCCCCTAGATCTGCCTCCACCTGCCAGTCATTTCCTTGGTGTAGTATTCCTAATACATCACCCTATGATGATCAGGATTAAAATACATCCTCGATACCCCTTGTTGTAAGAGGCGACTAAATGAGGCTTTCCTTCGGACGAGACCGCAAAAACGGAGGTACCGTGTCGCAGCAGGTATGGCACGATAAAGATCTCTTTCTCTGCCCTAAGGTCATAAGCGCCGAGTATTTTAATAAATACGTTACCATCATAAATTCTGAGCAAGTCCATCAAACAGATGGAAACCCCTAACTAAAAATACCATCCAATGGAATAACGTCATACCATCAACCCTATATTCATCCATTTGATTTCCACTTGCACAAAAGAACACACGTCAGTGGCGGATCCAGATTTAGAAAGGGGGGGGGGGGGGCCGGTCCGTTGAAAAAGGAGCCAATAAGCTTAAGATCTGGGATGAAGCCAAAGTGGGGGCCCAGGGGGCGAAGCCCCTGGAAGCTCTCGGGTTTAGAGCTTTTAAAGTTACTTTTAGAGGTTAATTTAGCTATATATCTATACATAATAATTAAGTTTGGTCACCAAAAGGGGGGGGGGCGGGCCCCCTGCCCCCCCCCCCTCTAAATCCGCCACTGCACGTGATTATATTTAAGTTTATACATGTATGTAGTTAAGTATCCCTTATTTTATTGTAATTTCTTTTTAAAGAATTGTGGTAAATTATTTTGTTAATTTGCTTTTTTGTATAATGTAAAGGCAAAGATAACGAACAGTGATCAACCTCGTTAGTCCCAAATAGAACACAAAATCGAGTTAGGCAAACAAGGACCCCTGGACGCGCCAGAGTGGGATCAGGTGCCTAGGAGGAGTAAGCACCCACTGTTGACCGGTCACAGCCGCCGTGAGCCCATTGTCTTGATCAGGTAAATGAAACAATCCATAGTCAAATCAGTATATGAAAAAAACAACAACCCAGCTTAACAATTACTATGAAACACATACATGTAAGAAGCATTTAACCCAATGGAAGGTCTTACTGGCAAAATAAATCGTTATGACGATGTAACCAGGTGTTGGATTTTGGATCCTCCTATTTGTTATCAAGGTAGTTTATGGTTCATTATTGTTCCACTGTGTGTCATGTGACTGAGAGAAAGAGGGTGCATGAAAGAGAGAGTGAGTGATTTTATCACAAGTTCACGATATAAAACCCATTATACCTGCACACACCATCAAGGGTGAAACACGCTTAAGGGGTTGCTAAACGCCATATTGGATTTGCATGTACAATGAAGTGACTCATGCAAAATTTCAATTTTTACTCCTTAAGATGCTTTGAGAAAAAGTTTTAACATTCTACCAAGAAGTACAAAACTTATAAAAAATATAGTAATTGTTGTGGTATAAAAGAAAAAAATATTAACATTCCTAAAGTTGTAACATGTGCAATATTAGTCCCCTAATCTACATCACCCTGCTTTCCTGCAACCATGAAATATTCCAAAAAAAATTCAATAACAATAGTTTGATATATTGAGAAATTGCTGTTGAGTCTTCAAAACACCACAAGTTCATCCATAAAGTTGCAATAATGTTTTGAAATGCACTACCATAACAGTTCCAAAATAAATACACATTGCATGAAAAAGTAGTTCCCATCTCTGGTGTTTTCTATTTTTTAGCTCCAGATATTTTAAATTTCAATGCCTGTGAAATGTTAAATATATCTATTTTTAGATATATCATATTGCAGGTAAGGGCAGGTGAATCAACTAGAAACATACTAATTATAACTTTGATTTCACATATGCTGGTATTTCACCCCTTTGATGATGCCGTTTATACTTGATTTGTTAAAAAAACAATGGTTTGTGATCTAAACATTACCTATGTAATTGCATGAATATCCTGTCTATGGTCCTACGTACAGTGGTCAAGCATGAACAGGGAATTTCCCCAACAAGAGAACATAACTCGGGCATTTCGTCGAACTTTACAGAGACTCAGAAGAATCGCAGTTTTAAAGATCCATGTAAAAACGTGTGCTAAGTCTATTATCTTATTAAATAATCATATAGTGCATTAATTTATACAATTAATGATCAGACCACAATATTCACCTAAATCAAACATTTGCTACCAGTTTGAAAGTTTTCCGTTGTTGCACCGGAAACTCGTCCTCTTTACTCAAACTTTCGTGCCAATTTCTACTTTCACTTTCAAATATATAGTGCATATTAGTTAAGGACATTATTTTAATCAAAACACATCTAAAAATAAAATAAACAAAATATTGTATAAATGTGCAAAGATAGAAAATAATTCGCGTCTTGTTGTCCCAATATACTAACTATGATATAAGTAAAATTTGGCGTAATAATATCACACCATGATGGCAGGAAATGTGAACGTTGGAATCTCCTCACTCATGAAATACTTGGAGCAAACACAGAGATCGGAGGTTTGTCATGTATAGATTTTAATTTCAGTTTGTACTGAACAGATTGTACTTTTATTCTGCATATAATGAACGGGCGTATTATGCTTATGATCTCTTCACGAATGATCACAATGTTTGTTTACATTCTGTAAAAAAAATTTCGGAAATGGCCCCTCGTCCACGATAGGGTACCATCATAATCCCAAGCTTTTATCAGTTTGAAGGTACTTATGGACAAAAAGAAAACTCAACTGTCATGCGCTATACTTCAAAGACTATTTTCTTGTAAGTTTTACATTCATTTGAAATGTAATTGTTGCAAAACGAATTAAATAATACTCACTATACCAAATTCATTCAAAGTATTTTGAAAATGATTTATTTTGAAAAAGATTCGATGCATTTCATTTCAGTATACATGAACGTGCATTTTGAATGTAAAAAGTAAACTTCCATTCATGTACTTCATAAATTTTAGTTCTTTAGTTTTCACATGTTTCTCATTCAAGATGGCTGCATAGCACCCCTTTAAGAATATCTAAGGTGAAGAACATGTAGGCTGGTAAGGTTTTATATCTAAACTATTCCAATGTTAATTAATTCAACTTCATGCATTTAATTTTCTTTCAAGTGCAGACAACTTTTTTTCTCTCTCTCATCTGTACCAGTCATCACATGATTGTGAACTTGAACCCCACTTTCTCTTCTTCCAGCAAAGATAGCTTAGAACGTATTTTGACAAAATGGCAGTGGAGGAAGTACCTGTGTCTTCCAATAGATCCAGGTTTCTACTCTTGGATCTTCCTTGTTCCAATGAAAAAGGGGGAATTAGACCAGTCGAATTCCTCATTTCAAAATGGAGACCAGTCAATCTATCATAGCTTCTATCCTACCAGGTATAGAGACCACCTCCCTGAATTTGAAAGATGCTTATTTTCATGTTCCTATGTGCCCCCCCGATCGCAAATGTCTTCGGTTTGTTTGGGACAACAAGGATCATAAGTTCAGAGCTGTGTACATCTCCTCTGCTTTTCACCAAGGTAATGCAGTCTGCCATAAGTCATCTTCACTCGCAGGCCATACAGATTTATTCTTAACTGTACGACTCTCTGTTGAAGGAATTTATTGATTATTTGTTTGTTTTTCGTCCCGTCGGAGAATATTTCACTCATATTGAGAGGTCCCCATTGCCGTGGAAGGGCTGCAAATTTAGACCTATGCTTAGCACTCGCGAACTTTTAGCAGTGAGGGTTCTTTTGTGTGCCACACATGCTGCGACACGTGACCTCCGTTTTTAAGGTCATATCCGAAAGACTCGCGATTCTCACTTCTAAATGCCGAGCTCTTGGCTCGAAGGAGCAATTACTACCTATTTTAACGTCTTAGGTTGACGCGGCCGAGTGCCGAGCACGGGGCTCAAACGCACAACCTCCCGATCACGAGACGAGAGCTCTACCAGCTGAGCCACCGCGACCGTTCTTCTTGTTGAAGAAATTTCCCCGAGACAAACTTCTCTGTCATCAAACTGTTTCTTTCTCTGGGTTTCCTAATTTCTTGGGAAAAGTCGAATCTGATTCCGTCTCAAGACTTTGTTTTTCTTGTAGAACGTTATCTGACTCATGTAGGACTAGTTCTACCTCCTCAGGAAAAATTTCAGAACCCTCAGTTGAAACTTCATCAGTTTCTTTTCCAGGAAACAGTTTCTGGTCGCCAAATTTTTCAGCTACTAGGTGTCTTGAACTCTTTAATAGATGCTGTTTCTCTTGGTCGACTACACATTCGACCTCACAAATTTTATCTTCATCAACATTGGTTCCGGTCTTCTCAAAATTGTGAATTTCAAATTCCTATTCTTCTTCAGGAATTTTCTCCACATCTTCTTTGGTGGACTTTTGGAGATGATATTTTGAAGGACCAATATCTATCCTTTCCAGTTACAAGTCAGACTCGTTTCACAGATGCCTCCAATCTTGGTTGGGACGTATATCTGTAAGGTCGTCCAGTTTCAGGAGTTTGGAGCCCAGATCTCGGGAAAGAACACATCAATTTCCTAGAGATGAAAGCATTTCTTCTGGCTCGGTTTCACTTTCAGTCTGTTCTGCAAAACAATTCCCTTGTTCTTGCATCAGATAACACGACGGTTGTTGCTTACTTGGAAAATCGAGGGGGAACTCATTGTTTAAAGCTGTTTTTGCTCACGAAAGAAATACTTCTTCTCTGCAATCAACTTCAGATACATCTGGTAATTCGTCATGTCCCAGGGAAACTCAATTTCTTAGCAACTCTCTATCGAGAACTATAGCTCCAGTAAATACAGCATGAGAACTTCTTCAGTCAGTATTTCATTCTATAACCCTTCATTGGGGACCTCCTCATGCAGATCAATTTACAACAAGCCTCACCTTCAAGTGTTCGTGTCCCAGATCCAAAAGCTTATGCAGTAGACGTCATGAGTTTTCCTTGGGAAGGAATGTTCGGATATGCATTCCCCACATTCAGATTTCTGTCAGCAATGTCTGATTATTCTTATTGCTCCAGCTTGACCCAAGCTTGTTTCCCAGATCTTCTTCAACTGTCTTGTGCTCGGCCACTGTTCCTACCGGTAAGACACAATCTTTCCCAATTCAAGGGCAAGATTTGTCATCCCAAGCCAGAGAATCTACATCATTCTGTTCGCGTGACTTCTCTCAGGGATAGTTTCAAAGAGAGAGGCTTTTTTGAGCGTGCAGCCAGACATCTCTCCCAAACAGTCAGAGAATCTACTAACATCGTCAACGATGCTAAGTGGACAATCTTCTGTAGATGGTGTAGTGAGAATGAAATGGATCCTTTCAATATCAGTGTTCAGCAGTTAGCCGATTTTCTTATCCACTTATATGAAGAGAAAAATTTGTCTCCTTCCACAATTAAAGTTTATCGTTCTGCTATTTCCAGAACTATCCACTTGTCTGGGGGTCCGGATTTTGGCAATAACGAGTATATTTTTTCTTTTAGTTAAGACTTTTACTCTGGAACGTCCTAGAATTTAAGTTTGGTTCTATCAGCCTTAAAAACCTTTCCGTTTGAACCAGCTGAAGTTTTCTTTTGGCATTAGCTTCAAGTAAAAATAAAGTGAAATTCATGCGTTTTCTGTCTAGAGCTGATTCTTGTCTTCGTTTCAAAAAAGATAAATCTCCAGTTACTCTTTTAACTTATCCAGTTTTTCTAGCTAAAAATCAGATTTCTAGTCGAGGTTCAGAACCAATAAGTCATTCCTTGCTTTGTCTATTGATTCTAGCTCTAAACTATAGCTACTTTGTCCTGTTAGAGCTTTAATTATTTATCTTCAAAGAACTCAGATAGTCTTAGACCTAAGGTAATACTAGCTTTTATTCCTATTAAGAAAGGAAATTTCAGATTTATGGGCTAAAACAATATCGATTTGAATTTGTGAGACTATACAGTTAGCCTACAGTTCTTCTAGTGAAGAATATCTGTCTAGTTTAAATATTAAAGCCCACGAAGTATTTTGTAATTGTGGAAGGAGCCATATCTGTGGCGTCGGTGGCATAATGGTTAGGCCCTCGGACTTTCAATCGAGAGGTTGTGAGTTCGAATCCTGGTTGTGGCAGGGCCGACGTTGTGTCCTTGGGAAAGGCACTTTACATGAATTTCCTCACTCCACCCAAGTGTAAAACGGGTACCTGGCTATAGACAGTGAAAGATATTGTCAGAATGTTAGTGTTCTAGCGCTGTATAAACGGCAGCTTGCACTGAGAAGGTTCTGGATTGTTATGGTCTGCTGGGGGTAATAATGCATTGTAAAGCGCTCTGGGTACCTACATGTAGATAGATAAAGCGCTATATAAAAACCAATCATTATTATTATTATTATATCTACATCTTGGGCTTTGTTTAATAATGCTTCTTTAGAGGAAGTTTTGACTGCAGGTTTCTGGAGAACTGAAAATTCCTTCAATTCCCTTTATCTTCTCAGGCCGAGAGCTTATACTCAATGGGACCCTTGATTACGGCACAAAAAGTTGTCTTTCCTCCTGCATTGTCTGGTTCAGGGGATTCAGCTTCACGTTAGCTTCTGTAATTTTACTCAGAATTTATGATGGTAACATATTTATTGTAACAAAATTTAACATTTTTAATAAAATAAATACTTATCATCATAAATTAAAGGTCCCTCCCCCCTCCATCCCCTGGTACATGTATGTCCTTTTTCTTTAGTTTCTTGCTTACTTTTGGAAATTAAATAGATGAATATAGGGTTGATGGCTGTGATGAGGTCATTATTTTAGTGATGAGATTCCGCCTGTTTGACTTGTGCAGATGGACTTACTCAGAATTTATGATGGTAGGTATTTATTTTATAAAATCTCATTTCATTTTTGAAATGTTAAAATTCCACTATCCTCTCTTTCATGCATTATTTATATGATACCACAGGGACCAAGCACGTTTTGACCTGAGACTCCTGGTAACCATAAATAAAGAAAGGGGTCGAACTCCTACCAAGACGAAAAACTTCCCACTCGCTCCAAGCGCCTAAAAATCATAAAAGCGTTTCAAAATGTGTAATCTACATATAGCAGTGCATAAAGAAATGTTTTTACTTAATGCGCATGCCGAATTTCAGGTCTCTGGGTTTTAAAATAGCAGAGATGTACGCTATCATTTCCGAGATTTTGCCTGTTTATTTTTACCGGTCCAGGTAATCCGATGGATTTCCCCCTATGACAGCAGCGAAATCCAGACAAGTGGGACACAATTCACATCTATTGTGTAGAATTTCTCATAAATTCTATGCTACTTGCTTGCTCATACTGCAATAAAGTTCTCTATGTATGGTATAATCCGAGTGCTTACAATTTTGTAAATTTCAAAATCATATTGATATCGTAAAATGTATCATGATATAAATATTGTGATACATATTGATATAGAAAATATAAAAACATATTGTCACAGTCCCAACGAATGTCTTGTCTGAATGTCCAAAACAACTCTGCAGCCTTGGGTTTGCATTGGTCTTTTACAGATCCCTTGTTTCTTATTGGATGAGTTCTTTTCTTCTTGCTGACAAATATCCTGGTTAGACTCTCATTTTGTATGTTTTTCAAGGAGTTGCTTTCCTAATATCAATGTGTCAAGACTCACCCATCATCCTCTTCATCGCTTGACCACAGTTGGATTTTTCTTCTTCCCATCTGTCCACGTTTACTTGCCAATGTCCTTAAAGTTACAAAATCATATTCACACAGAGTATTATAATTAAAATTATTTGTACTTTTATATATACAAAGTTGCATCCTCTTAAATTGATCGGCAAGCAACTTCAAGTCACTAAGACTGATCTTTGTTCACTTAACGTGTGTTCTTAATTTAGTGAATTCATAAAGTCATCACTCTTACGATATAACACAATTATACAAATTGTATAAATTATGGGAAGAACTGATCATCAATTACGCAAGGAGAAGTCCAGACAATCTAGATCTAAGTCGAGATTAAGTAAAACCATTGAATTTTATTCTTTCAGTAGAAATTAAGTCCAAACGTGCATGTTTCATCAATATTCCTTAGACTTCAAACCAAAGTTGTCAAATTAATCTAGACAATAGACATTAAACAAATTTGCTCTCTCTCTCTCTCTCTCTCTCCACGGAGTATATATAGCAGTACAAAAAATATAATTAATGATAAACTTTGTTGAATGGTATGACGTAACACAACAAGGAAGTAATATCCTGAGAATATGAACAATGCTAGATTAAATGTATCTTCAGAGTATGGACATTTAAATGTTATCTTGATAAATTTGGCAATTTTAAGGCCTATCGAGCAGTATAACCTTTGAGTCATAATGCATCAATTCACTATCTATAGCTAACAACATTTCGACAATCATTTACATTTGNCGACATAATTCATCAATTCACTATCTATAACTAACAACATTTCGACAATCATTTACATTTGGCAATAATTTAGACCTTTCTGGAATATGATAGAGTATATGTACATTTGAACAGGTAAATATGGAATTCACCACCAAAATCGTGTTCATTATTATATACATGCACTAGTAATATTTGTTTAGATACATGAGCACTTAAAAGACTGTCTAACTAATACATCTAAAGTGGCAAAAGCTATCCACTAAATTGTGTGTTCATCTAGTTAAATGATTAGTTTTTAGCTCACCTGAACCGAAGGAAGGTTCAAGTGAACTTTGCTGATCGCCTGTGTCGTCGCTCTCGTGCTGTCCGTCTGTCCGTAAACTTTCACATTTTCGACTTTTTCTCCCGAACCACTGGCCAATCAACCAAACTTGGTACAAATCATCCTTGGTGAAGGGATTCAAATTTGTTCAAATGAAGGATTCGGCCCCCTTCAAGGGAGATAATTACAAAATGCAAAATAGGGTTGTACGTGTCATTTAAAAATTCTCTTCAAGACCACTGGTCCAAAAAAGCGGAAATTATATGAAAGCTTCCTGGTATAGTGGAGATTCAAGTTTGTTTCAAATTCATGACCCCAGGGTACGATAAGCCACAATAGGGATCAAAGGTCTTCATAGATTGATTATTATTATGGAAATAGATCCTTCGGAGTTTAATAAATTATCAAACCATCTGGCCCAGGAAAAGCTGAATTTTTATGAAGCTCCCTGAGATATAGTGGAGCTATGGCCAAGATTCACGTTTTCATCATGACCCCCAGGCGGGTACGAGAGCCACATAGGGGATCCAAACGTTTTACATATGTTTATCATAGGGTGAAGAAGCGTTGAGGAACTCTCTTCTCGAAAAGAACCATTGGCCAGGGAGAGAATAGCTACGAATTTGGAATAGCTCTGATATAGAGATTAAGTTGTTCAAATCATGCCGGGTACCGAGGAGCCCAATGAGGATCAGGGATGTTTTACAGTATAAAATGGCGAAGTAAGCAAAGTATCAACGTATATAGTCCCCAACACATAACAAATCGGTGTAGGGTGGCAACACGACCTGCCGACAAGAAACGAAGGCAGATCAGGTGTCATGGAAGCTGTGGTAATTAGCATCCGTTCTGGGCGTGACCTGCAGCCCCGCCAGCGTGAGCCTGTATCGATTCGAAAATCAAGATAAGCTTGGGTTACCCGTTCGTCATAATCTTTTATTTAACAATGTATGAAATATCATCACTATATGACTTAGTATATTATTGTAACTTTTTGTGTTGTTGGGCTAACAATGTCCATATAGCGACCGGTGAGATTGATGGTTGTGAAAGATTACTAAACGAGATTCGTTAAACCTCCAACATTCACTTTTGTAGCAGTTGCCTCCATAGAAAATTAGGGAAATGTTTAACATCTTCTCAAGAAACCATTGAGCCAGAAAGCTGAAATTTTTATGGGAAAGCTTCCTGATTAGAGATCTCACGTTTGTTCAAATCAGACCCCCGGAGATCGAGGGAGGCCACAATGGGGATCAAAGTATTACATATGATTATAGGTAGGAAAACAGCGTTTTTTTAAAACTCTTCTTCACCAAGAACATGGCAGGAGGAGGAGGTGGAGAGGTCAGCTGGGAATTATATGAACTCCTATAATACGATATTCACGTTTGTTCAATGATCATGACCCCGGGTACATGGGAGCCCCATAGGGATCAAGTGTACATATTGACTAGGTGTGACATCTTTTAAATTCTTTTCCAAGAAGCCATTGGCCAAAAGCTAAATTATATGAAAGCTTATATATAGATCAAGTTGCTTCAACATCAGACCCCTGGGTGTACGATGGTGGCCCAATAGGGATCAAATTACATTATGATTTTATTAGGGACAATCTTTTAAAATAGTCATCTCAAGAACCCACTGCCGAAGAAAGCGTCCTCCTGATAGGAAGATAAAAAGTTTATTCAAATTCAATGACCCTCAGGCGTATGTGGAACACAATAAGGGGATTCAAATTTTTCATGCAAAATATAGGGAAACTTCTTTTAAAATCTTCATTGAACCAGAACGAGTGGATAGTTTACTTGAAAGCCTTCACTGATATGAGTAGATTAAGTTTGTTTAGATAATCCCGGCCCCCTCCAGGTTGGGTGGGGCCACAATAGGGGATAAAGTTGCTACTACTGCTCTTAGAACTTAGTGAAGCAGCTCAGGAGCGATTGGGCCCATGGGCCTCTGTGTATATAATAACGTTATACATATGCAATGTTTTGTCTGGCCATGGTGTCCACTGGCTGGAGCCACAACTATCACTTCAAGTCCGATCTAAATGGAACGCAACAGAGTAATTTAAGATGATATCATTTACCTTTGGATTTTCTACCCTAGTGCTATAACTAAGGTCTAACTTTCCATTCCGAGTATTGAAGCAGTTCTATTATTGGAAAGGAAACCGAAAGTACCTGCTTACATTTCACCGAATTTAATCTACCCTTGGAGTTTTGAAAGTCAAGTTCATGTCTTTGGTAAGGTAGAGGAAATAATGCAAGTCTGTAATTTCTAACAGTAAGTGGTTATTTGACAATTTTAGAGTAGTTTCATCTACTGTCTTTGATAGACCAGGCAATAATATATTTTATTACATAAACAAATTTGCATGTTGAACCTTGCATTAAAAGTCCTTCTCTAGAGATTTATTTAGTTAAAAAGTAATACTCAACGTTCGTTATTTGCAGGTATTTTTAAAACCTATTCTTATTATAAAATCAGAACCTTTAGATATTTTTTGAGAAAAATAATCAGACTGTATTACCTGGGTTTTAGAAAAGATAACAGAGCATAGAGGATTTAATTTGCACAAATATTTATACAGACCTGAGTTCTAAGTTAATTACATGCCCTTGAAGAAAGCAAATGCATTTGCACCTGTACTTATAAAAACTACAAAAACACTGTCAGTTGTTGTATGATTATATTTGTTCATATGATGATATTAATTCATCATTCAGTCAATTGCTGTCTGATGTGTTTCATAGCCATTGTTAAGCCGTTTTTCACACACTGATTTGACTACGGATTGTCCCATCTACCTGATCAAGACTATATGGGCTCATGGCGGGTGTGACCGGTCAACAGGGGATGCTTACTCCTCCTAGGCACCTGATTCTACCTCTGGTGTGTCCAGGGGTCTGTGTTTGCCCAACTCTTGTTTTTGTATTCTATTTAAGACTTACGAGATTGATCACTGTTCGTTATCTTTGCCTTTACACGATCTTTGCGTTTCCTGTATATTTATCAATGGAAGTCTTCAATGTTGGAGATTAAAGAATGTGAAACGTACATTGCGTATGCCCGTAAGGCAGGAAAACATTACTGTTACATTGAGAAAAAAGAACGATCTTGTATGCATTTTGTCATCATTCTGTGAAATATAGGGTTTTGATGTTGTTTTACGTCCCATTTAAAGAGGTCGCCAGCTTCTATCGAGCAATACTTCCTTTCGCAAATTCTCATTCTTCCAACGCATCTGCGTCACCGTCAGGAATTGTGACACTTTATTTAAAAAAACATTCAAAACCTAAAGGGAGCATGTGTTTCAGCAAAAATTTTGAAATCTGCATATACAAAAAGGCGAAGTTAACATTGTGTCAAACGTAATCATAATCCAAAAAACATATACAAAATTGAGTGTAGGGCAACGCGGACCTCCGACAAAAGCGAAGGTAGGATCAGGTGCCATGGAGGAGTAAGCATCCTCTGCTGACCGGTCACACCCGCCGTGAGCCCTTAGTCGAAATAAAGTAAACGGGATTACCCGTAGTCAAATCTAGTAGGAAAATGACAGTCTAACAAAGGGTATGAAACAAATCAGTCAACATATGACTTAGTGATAATTTGTAATCGCAAACAAGGTCATTATAGCGACCGTAGAATTTGCGAAATGATGACTTTAAACGAGATTCGTTATAACCCTGCAGCATCAACTTTTTTGTTAGTAGTTGGCCTCGCTTTAAAAAGTCCGCATACGCATAACATGCTTTTACTGGGAGATATACACACTATAAGCAGGTAGTGGTATATTACTACATAGAAAAGGAAAGTTGACGATTGCATAAGTTAAAGTCATCACGCTTATATATAATGTAGGTTGTCAGTACTGCCAATAGAGTCAGGGGGTTGTTAATTGTAAATACCGAAATATGACTCAGATGGTGCTCAGAATATCATGGCCAATTATCAGGCAAAACCAGATATCTAATCTTCTCAAAATATTCCATCCCATATTGAGGTTTGGAAGTCAATTCATATCATTCGTCATTAATATCTATAAATAACATCCCACTGAAAGTAATAATCAAATGATACAATCAACATGAATGAAGATAGGGTACTGCTGCTGCGTTTTCTTTTCTTTTCTTTCTTTAATAACAAAAACAAAAAACAACGGAAAACAATATACTATAGGTACATAATACATTAAATAAAGTAAATTAGGTTAAAATTAACAAAAATAAACGCAATCAATGTAGACCAAGATTCTATTTAATGAAATGTCAAAGCTCCCCAATATTTCGATTAAGCACCTAATCTAAGTGATCAGCGTATTCTAAAAATCACATCCACTCTGAATTCTAAATGCAAGTACTCATGTGGTAGTCAAAGGAATGGTGGAGTTCTTCATTTACCTCTAGGGTTTGGCGATCAGGGTCCTCCAACAGTCTGTGGGAATTCCATGGCACAAATTGGTGCTCCGGTGTTAGCTGAACTGTTCCTTTCATTCTTATGAGGCAGATTCAAACCAATTAATGTCTTCTAAACAGAAAAGAGACGACAATTTCTAGGCGGTGGCCTTGAATTCGACATTTGGATAATATTGACGGACGTTTTATCTATTTAATAATGGATATTTTTATTCCGCTCTCGCTCGCTTGCTCCCCCCGCTCTCGTGCGTGCCGCTTCTCCCCAATATGTTGATTCAATATATCCCAACGAACTAGAAATTAAAGGTCACCAAAAACAGTGTCTTCCATGTCTATTTTGTAGCTTGGATATTTATTGAACCATAGACGTTAACAGCAAACTAAAAACTAAGCGTTTAAAACGGCAAACGGGACGATTTCACGCTTCTCCATCGTCAACTTCCCATATTTTATGTAGCATGATTTCCATCATCGACCTGTATATTGGTGTGTCATAAGACTCTCAATTTATCCGAATATGGCAAGTACAGCTTGTTTCTGCCGTTAATGATCAGTTTTTGGAATTCGAGGCATGGCTTACTAGTACGAGTTGCTGTCCGCTTACAGACAAGCTGTTGTTGCAGGTATTTCAAAGTCCACGTTTAATAGACAGCATTTTTGCAAAATTCTATGGTACTATTATGATTAGTTTGTCAGTAGGCCCTGCTATTGTTAGGTCAAATTGCTGTCTGAGTGTTGTTTCATAACAATTGTTATTAAAGCGTCACGTGCGGGCCGTTTTTTCATACTATTGATTTTTGACTATGGATTTGCTGCGTTTACCTGAATCAAGACAATAGGCTCACGGCTGTGGTTGTGACCGGTCAAGCTAGGGTATTGCTTACTTCCTGGATCGTCATGATCCTACGCGTTTCTGAGTTGTTCCAACGGCTCGATCGTTTTGCCCACTCTTGTGTTTTGTATTCTAATGATGGACTTAGGAGGATGATCACGTGTTTTTCTTATCTTTGCCTTTAACATCATAACTCAAAATATATTTAAGATTCTGTCAACGCCCGGGTTTGGTTGGTTGCGTCTTTGATTCCCAAAAGCTATTTTAGAAAATAAAGTATCACTATAAAATCTAATTTTTGGACAGATTTGCTCACAGAGATGCTAAATAAAAAAAAGGTTTTGGTATTTTGGCCTCAATTGGTAATGAAATATGCGCAAACAGGTTGAGGATTTTAACCCAATGCAGGCTTGTGATATTAAGAGTCGGGAGTCAATAATAAGATTGTCGAAACTGCTGACGTTATCTAAGTCATAAACCCATTCATATACTATAAATCAACGAAATATTAAAGAATCATGTCTCCAATAAATCTTTACCTCTATAATAGGTAAACTTTTGTATATAAGTAATTGTCTTTTTAAGTTTTAAATCGTTAATAGTCACAGACGGCTTGACAAACCCGACTGGCTGGGCGTATTGTGCATATAATGGTTTGCACTAGTCGAACTATCTTATGGGAATTGAAAGTATGGTGTAGCGACGAGAGATTGTGGGGGGGTTTTGTGTAGCGTATTAATAGAAAGAAAAGGTGCATTGCCCGGTTGGTGTTAGTTGATTAATTCTGCACGGATTAGGATTGTTTGCCCACATTTATATTTCCTTATGTAGAAGTGCTTTATCGTATTCGTAAATTTGAATAGCAAGCTAGGAACAATGCTCTAATCAATATGAGCTATGAAATTATTTAGATATTTTAATGGTTGTGTATGGAAAGTAATCTCTTTATTATGGTTTAATGACTACTATGCACACAGGGAGCACAGTTTGTCTATAAAGTTGTCCAAAAGAAGGATGCAAATATATTTAATTATGGAGACAAAACTGTCGATAGGCCTTACTTGCCAAATTTATCATATAGTATTTTTATGCCATTTATTCTTAAAGGAAGGTGTTCATGAAAGAAAAAGTTATTGCAAAGTAAACTTTAGAAACACCGGTGAACTGAAAATGGAGTGCATTAAAATTAATTGTTGGGGTGGTTGGGGAGGTAAATGCGTGTAAACTTTTAGTTTAAAGCAGATTTATCAAAATTTATAGACTTCATTATGAACACAATTAAACAGGCTCTTATGTTGTTTGCATATCATTTTTTTTTTTAAAGATTGAATATTTTCTATTGAATAATTTATATGTAAACAATAACAAGGACGAGCCTTATTTAAATAACAAAGATTTGTGAGTGCTGTATCTGATTGTAGCTTCAAACACTAGATTCATTATTTTTGCTAATCATTAATATATATCTTAGTAATGCATTAATTGCAAACAATTAAAAAATTGGAAAAGTAGAATTGAAAATTTTTTAGTTTGCAAAAAGCAAGCTCGCCTTCTATATTCAAAGAAAAAATGTTTCCATCCATCTTAGATTTTTGAGTATGTTAATCAATTTATGTGTGTTACAGCAACATTTATAGTGAATGGATCTTGGGCATCATGTAGTGTATTTTCTTGAAAAATGATAATCTGGAATTGCCATCCTATTATTCCATCTTTGATTTAGTAATAAATATAATGAAAGGTAAATAAATATAACAAATCTCGGTCAATTATTGTAAACTCAGGGGTTTGTGGTTATATAGAACTATGGGTAGACATCAACATCATGCTATAAACTGCATAACTATTACACGTCAAATAATCACCGTGGTTTGTTCATGTTACTGAAATTGGAATAATCGTTGGTAATGCTGTCCTTATACACAAATTTGTTTCCTTAATTAAATCTCAAGTTTTAAAGTTTTAAAATTTGGATTTAATTATCAAAATCAAACATGGTAATGCAATTCGATGTTACAATGACGTAAAGGTAATTCGCAAAGCCGAAAATTAATGACATTTAATCAGACAATTTTACTGTCAATAAACCTTCAAATTTTCCACTAGACTGAAGAGAATTTCTAGCAAAATCGTGCTTCGTAGTACAATATATATTTCTACTGACAAAAATCATTTCATACATCAAGTGTATTCTTAAGCCAAGTAAATGGTTTCATAGTGATTCATCTAACAGTTATACACATGCACCAGGTTATAACAGTGTAACATGTAATGTATTTACGATGAAAAATGTACGAATAATTTTCAGACCCATTATTCAAGATAAGAGTGCCAAAACGAAATAGTAAACATTTTTTTTCATATCAAAATTTTGAATATGTTCCAATGTTATTTCAAACAACTTTTTCTTTTTTTTTTTTACATTTATGTAACTTTGATGTGATGAATTTGCATTTGCTTATGGCAACTATTCTGGAATGGCAAAATCATATTGATATTTATACTAATGTTATCATGTACAAATATGTATGAATGCAATCATAGATATAGAAAAATAAATTATAATTGTCAAGTCCAAATGAAGTGTTCATTTCGCAAGTTCGAGACTTGACCACATTGGATTATTCTTCTTCCCATCTGTCCACTTTTTATTTATGAATTACCGTACTATACTGATTCCAAAACTTCAATTAAAACCCTTACAAACAAAGATATATTGCTAGATCTTAGTAAATGTTCCACCAAGCCCTGTCTTTTTAGCTCCTCAACGAGAGAAAAATTTGACAGCCTGCAAGGAGCAAGGAGTGAGTTCATGAGACGTATTGTGAAGACTAACGGGAACAATTTGGGTGCCAGAAGTGGTGTAATCAAATATGTGGAATTTCGTAGAAAGAAACTTCAGGTAAGTGGAATTTGATATCGCCTAGAGGACCTTTTCGATATTATCAAGCAACATCAAAAAGCGATATGAACTTTTCAACACTTATACAGGCTGCCATGGTAGTTCGGCCGCACGATAAATAAAGAAAAGGCTTTTGTAACATTATAGGACAGGTAGGTGCTTCTTTAGAAAAAATGGAGAAGGAAATATTCTTATTGTAAGTGTGATGCAGGCCAATATCAAAAAAATATCGTTGTGTTAAACTCCACTAATGATTTTGAGCACACATAGTAACTTTTGAAGTTGACATTAAAAGCAATAGCTGGAGTTCCCTCACGCGTCGACGCAGCGTGTTTAAGGCGACCGCCGGACATTTATCTTTGGTAGTTTTTGGCGCAAATGTCAGGGTCTTCCAACGAGTCCGTGGTTTGGGAGATTAGCGCCTGATTGGGCAAGAAATGGTGTGCTTCTTAGTAGTTAGCTGACCTAATCTTTGAGTATTTCTTATGGGGCGCGGAATTCAGATATCAAGAACAGGCTTGCTGGACATGAAGAAGAAATCTCTATGCGGTGGTGCCTGTTAAAATGTCGGGACATAGTTCGATTAGGTATTTTGACGACGCGTTCGAGGCTATCGAATTGGGAATAATTCATCTTCGCAATGTGCATAATGTGCGGATTCACTAAGTGACTTCCCAATGAGGGACAGTAGAAAATAAGAGGATATTCCCAGAGTCTGTGAGCCATAATACTGAATTTCGGTTACTCTGATATTTGTATTGAACATTGGAGCATTAAGCTACGGCAAACTAACTACTTGCAGAATCATGATTTGTATGACAAAGCGGGGACGATTCTCAGCTTCTCCGATCGTCAACCGTCCCATATTTTATGTACAATATATCTCAGGTCATACGACGTGTCGCATCAACGTGCATCAGTGTGTGTAATGATGGTCTCTGTCGAACTTATTCTGAATACTGCAAGAGCTTATTCTGCGTATGATCAGTTTTTGATATGCGGAGGCAGGCTAACTTACATAGAGACAAGGTTATATGTTGCAGTGGGGTTGGTCACAGTCTATCAGTTTAAAGAGCAGCATTTCGTAAAGTTTTCTATGGTCGTGTAATATGGAACAAGTTAGGGTTTAGCCAATATGGACTTATGTGGCGTCCATTGAGGTCAAGTATTTGTCTGATTGGTGGTTATATCGATGAACGGCCATTGGTTAAGGGTGGTGAATTAGAGTGGGTGGCCTGTGGATATGTTACAAACTGATTTATAGTACGGATTATTGGCCGTTGTACTTGATCAAAGGACTATGGGCTCAACGGCGGATGTGACACGTCAGACAGGGGGACTGCTGGAGTACCTACCTCTCTAGGCAGCCTGAATCCTAATCTCTGTGTGTGAGTGCAGGGTCCGCCTGTATGCACCAAGCTCTGCTGGTTTTTGGTAATTCTATTTAGAGACTGTACAGAAGATTGATCACTAAGGTTCGTGTTATCTTTTTGCGCGCTTTTACAGATAGTGTTTCAGAAGTATTATGGCCGAATATATCAGAGAATAACCAGATATCTAAATCTTTGGCAAAATATTCCATATGCAATATGGAGGGTGTTGGAAGTCAGAGACTCATATTCTGTCGTCATCGAATATCTATAAGATAAACAATAAACACTAACAGTAATGAATCTGAAGATTGAACATTGTCAAGCATGAGGTATGCAGAGTGAGGGTACAGATGGCTGTTGGGGGTTGTGTCCGGCTTTGCCTTTAAAAACCCCTGCCAACACTGATAGATAATATAATAGTATGGTAATCATGATAAAATAGATGAAATTAATTAAATATACAGTTGATTATATGTCTGATATTGTTCAACTAAGACGCGGAATATTAAGTTGTTCCGACGACGAGTACTGGTGGGAACTAGGCTCAATGCACGTTCTATGTTTGCCCGGGCGCCGAGCCGAGGCAGAGTAGAAGTGCACTGTGGAGCTGGTTCCCAAATACCGAGGGAAAAGTATTCCGGTCTAGGTTGAACTGATCAAGACATTAAATAACTGATTTATTACCAATGTACATGGTAATATGTTTGTTAGTGCTTATATTTTTTAAACGTGGAAAGAGGGCTCTATATGTTAAAGGCATTTTGTGTGAAATAAGTTGTAGAATTTCCAGATTAATTACTGAAGCTATCTGATTGAACGTCATTAGAAGGTCTCATTTGCATTACGTTGCGTGTACGAATCGTCATAGTTTAGCAATGTATCAGATTCCCATCCTATATTGTGCGGTCAATAGAACGAGCCGGTGCAGAGAAATTTAAAAATACTATTGAGCCGGCGGTCCAATAGGACATATGCAATAGATGTGAGCTAAAAATATCGTGAATATTCTAATAAAACAACAAAACCCTTCAATTACGGATAAACAGTGATAATAGTAATAAAAGTAGAAAAACAACGACCAGTTTGTCAATTTAAGACTAAGCTTCGAATTAAAAAATGTCCAAACTCCCCCAACAATGATTTAAGCACCTAAAATCCTAAAGCAGAAATAGCATGTAAAGTGATTTCTGTTAACTGCGTTTTGACTACCAAAACCTTTACCCACTAGACATTTAGAATATAAAGTAACACTATAAAATCTAATCTTGAGCAGATTACTCAAATGCTAAAAAAAAGTCAGATTGTTATTTTGGCCTCAACTGGTATGAAACATGTCAGGTAGTATTTTACACAATAACAGGATGTGATATTAAATCAGATTAATAGATTTCGAAGTGCTGACTTTATCTTCTAAAGAAGTATTCATGAAAAACAAAGTATTGCAAAGTGAACAAGAGGCCCATGGGCCACATCGCTCACCTGAACACTGCTTCTCTAAGAAGAGCAGTAGTAGCAACTTTTTTACCCTATTGTGGCCCCACCCAACCCTCGGAAGGGGGGTGGTATTATCTAAACAAACTTAAATCTACTCCATATTAGGAAGCTTACAGGTAATTATCTCATTCCGGTGGTGCATATTGCTAGTTTGATAAACCATAGCTTTATCAAACGCCCGTTTGATAGAAGACTTCCGGTCGCGGTCCGAACTACTTTAGAGATCATCCCCGCTTCAATATCCCCAGTTAACTTTCTTGTTATAAATAATTTTTTGTTGAAAAAAAATCTTTTCAACAATATTCACTAAAGTGCGCATAAACAACTTCTTTAGGTTATAGTGTTTATCACACAATTTAGATCATTTGATAAAATCCTCTAGAGCCTCACCCGAGTCTGATCGACTGTAAACAAGGCCTGGCCCAGTCTCAGCATTGGTTTTAACACAACTTCGCAAAATGTTCATAGCAGAGAATGTTGAGCACAAAT
>CAJDSM010031988.1:0-21541 GCA_903981925.1 Ostrea lurida
TGATGCAATTTTATACACAGTATTTAAAAGGAAATGTTCATATCTAGTGACCGCAGGCAATCTTTTTATGAAAATAGTGTTCCTTTATAAGAAATATTCATGTAATATGCTCGTCGAATCTTCACCTACATATGTTGGCAATCTAAATACTTACGCATGCCTTAAAGTTTCATAATGAGTTATCATAACTGCTATGTAACATATTAATTTCTATATTCAATTGTGTAATTGTCACGAGAAATGAAATAAACTCCCATAGTGGATTATCGGGCGCTAACACGTCACATCGTTTTTCAAACACTGATTTGACTAAATTGCTCCGTTTGCCTAATCGAGACAATGGGCTCACGGCGGGTGTGGCCGGTCAACAGGGGATACTTACTCCTCCTAGGCACCTGATCCCACCTCTGGTGTGCTCAGGCGTTCATGTTTGCCCAACTCTTGTTTTTATTCTATTTGGGACTTACAGGAATGATCACTGTTCGTTATCTTTGCCTTTACATCTAATTAATATTTTCAGACTCTAAACAAGCGGACATTTCCATCATACAAGGATCAAGGGTCACTGCTACTGACCCCTGGCTCACGGATTCTGGACAGCCTCTTCCCTATTTCGGCAGATTGCAAGGAGGACCGAACACTGCGGGTGAAACTAGGATTTTAGTATACACTGACGGAATATGGGATCCTGTTAATCCAGGGAATAGATTTTCAAATGTATTAACTGTTTGTGAAATATCGTAATCAAATGACATATTTGTAAATACCATTCTGTGTATATGGGATTTGTACGAAACACATCCCGTTAGAAAACAAATATTAGAAAACAAATTAAGCATTGTATGCTTACCACGTCTTTCTATTGATAGTTTGCTATTAAAGAAGAATTATTTAAGAGAATATTGCACGTCCATAACACAATTCTCTCTCTCTCTCTCTCTCTCTCTCTTCTCATCTCTCCTCTCTCTCTCTCTCTCTCGTCTTCTCTTCTCTCCATCTCTCCTCTTTTTTTTCTATATTATTCGTTTTTTTTTTTTTTGTATTTTTTTCTCTCTCTGTATATCTCTAACTCTCTCTCTCTCTCTCTTTCTCTCTCTCTCTCTCATCTCTCTCTCTCTCTCTCTCTCTCTCTTCTCCTCCTCTCTCTCTCGCTCTCTCTCTCTCTCTCTCTCTTCTCTTTCTCTCTCTTTATATCTCTTAACTTTCTCTCTGTTCTCTATGTCTCTCTCTTGTCGCTCTGTCATTCTGTCTCTGTCTCTCTCTTCTCTCTCTCTCTCTCTCTTTCTGTGTCTCTCTCTCTCTCTCTCTCTTCTCTCTCTCTCTCTCCATCTCTCTCTCTGCTCTCTCTTCTCTCTCTCTTCTCTCTCTCTCTCTCTATATATATATATATATATGTTACAGTGTACTAGCTTGAATAATACGGATTATATGTTGTAATTGCGTTGGTAAAAATTATAACTTTATTTCAAAAATAAGCATTGTCTGCCTTTCAGGTGTAGCCCCCGATCCTTCTACGTATTATGGCACAGTCTTTGGTACATTTAGCTCTTCAAATCTTTGATTACATTCGTTTTTGGATTTTCCAACCCTTTCGGTATGAGCATAACTAAAGAAACATAAATTGTCCGAAATGCGCATCTCGAGCTGCATCAAACATCTTTCATTATAAGATCTAACTTCCTGATATTTGCATGAATTTTTTTCATCTTTTGAATGATGAAGAAAGTAGCAATAACTATCATTCAGTTAAACTGAGTTTGTCCAAAGTTAGCAATGTTTGCCTCATTCATCGGCGAGAGCTGGTTACATTGGCTCAGTTGAATTATATATACAGGTAGCGCAGTGGCCACGATAACTGTGGTAACATAAGATATGTTCGAATTTTTGTGCTTACAGCCTCGTCTTATGCCTGTAGCAGCTGTTTTTACACGTTGCTCTTAGGATCCAGTTGGCACGAAGATTTAAGTTGAAATGACAGTTAACATCATTTATATAGCGCTTAACTAGACGCTAACTGGTTTAAACTGACAGTTGAACTTAAGTAACTTTCGTGTAAACATGGGTCCTTGGTTATACATGACGATACAGTGCACCTTCCATGACAACAAATTAGCAGACTAATTTCCACAAGTGGCGATGGTAACCGAACCTAATCCCTAAAACCCCGAGAGAGCTGCTAGAACTTTGATATTTGTGTGTGTTCTTTGCTACCCTATCTGTTTTGTCGTTACACAAGCGACTACTTTACGATCTGTACTGCTGTCCACTTATGCTCATGGATTTTCAATAGTTGCACTTTCTATTGACAAGGAATAATAATCTGACAGGATAACATTCAAAAAACTGGAACAAAAAGAAAATATTTACATCTGTGATCAGTCATTCTAAAAATTTACTTTGTTAAGCTCGACCCTGATTCTGCGCACAACCAACTTGTTAGTTATACAAAAAGGGGCGAAGATAACATTTGTGTCAAACGTATCATATCCAAACAAACATATACAAAATCGAGTGTAGGACAACACGGACTCCGACAAAAGCGAAGGTAGGATTTCAGGTGCCATTGGAGGAGTTAAGCATCTCTGCTGACCTCACACCCGCCGATGAGCCCTTAGTACGAAATAAAGTACGGATTACCCGTAGTCAAATCTAGTAGTATATATTAGCAAAGCGGGAATTCCTTTATCTGAATACAATCTTTTGTAATTTTCTAGTCTTCTTAAAAGTCAGTTGGAAATTTTCATGGCAGGACGGGCTACATTGTTAACTGGACGTGTGTTTATATTTTGTGAGACAGAAATTCATTCCAATGAGCATTCTACCATGAGAAGAGAAAATCTCAAGAATTGATCTCAATAGTTTAGTTCACTGATAAATTCATCAAAAGTATGATAATCAACTTGTTGGATGAACCAATCTTTGAAATCAATGGAAAGAAACTGCAACCTTACTTAATTCTGATGGTAAAATTTTTCATTCGATCTGTGCAGGACTAAAAAACATAGAGCTTGTGAGGGGAAAAAAGCGGATTTCAATGAAATATATAGTAAAAAAGTGTTTAGTTGACTCTTATTTGGCGACGCATAGTAATTACCGAAATGAGAAAAATATCTAGCCAGTGGCATTTTAATTCACATTTCGATATATTTATGACGTTTATAATCTATTAGTTTGATTATTTTATGTTGGATTCGATGTATTACAGCGAATAGAAAGAAAGACACCACAGCAAAAATGATTTTCATTTCATATGTTCGATTCATATTTACAGCGAACAAGAATTAAAAGACACCACCAATTTTGCTTAACGATTTCCCATGATTTGTCCGCTTAGTTATTGTTAAATATATTGAATCAAACAGTATGACATGTAATTCATAATAATTGTTCTTGCTCGGGCTCGCTCATGGTAACGGTGCCTATATTCATTATCTATAAGTTCGCTCGTAGATCATAATGCAATTACGGAAACTTCCACAGTACGACTCAAGCTATCTCTACTCTTAAAATATAATTAGCAAAATAATTTACAAACCCTTACAAATATACCTGCAAACGACAAAATTACTTGTATTATAGCCTCCTAACTTTATTCGACACGTAAAGAAGCTTTTTCGTTCATTATCAAATTTTTGTGGAATTCAGGAAAGTTAATTTCACACAAGTTGTTGCGGGAGTTTCAACAGTACGTATAAAGCAGCATTTCGCAAATTATATGGTCGTTATAAACGAATCTAGGTTTTGCCAGTATGACCTGTCATTGTGTAAAATTGATGTCTGGACGGGTTTCTTAGCAATTGTCTTATACACTGGATTTTGACACCGATTATTCCGTTTTCACCTGACCAAGACAATGGGCTTACGGCTGAATGTGACATGTCTGCAGGGGATGCTTACTTTCTTCTTAGGAATGATCCCACCTTATTGTTATTTGAGATTCAAGGAATTGATGAGTACTTCGTTTTCTTCCTTCTCATTGAAACCCCTAGAACAGAGAGCTGCTTGAATTTACTGTTAGTCTTTATTCTTCCATTAGTTAGGGTTTTGTATTATTTAAGGCCTGGAGACTCACGTCCGTACCATCATTCACCTGCCACTGAAGAACCAGATCCAATGATAAAACAATTCAGAATATTTTAACGTGAAAATTTTTTTTTACAATCGGTTAGGCACGCAGACGATTAGCGGAATAACAATGAGATCTTCAAAACTTTCCACCTATGTATTGGACCGCTCGCGGTTAACAAAATACACATTTATTAGTGTCATGTGACCGTTAACCAGAAGAAGGAGGTACTCACAGGTAGAGCGTAGGCTTCGTAATCAAGAGATCGTAAGTTGCAGATGTGCGCTCGTATGCCAATGGTCAAACCAGCAAACCTAGGACACTAAGTAGTGATTGATTTTTATGTCTGGCTCTCGAGATTTAGATGTGAGAATCACGGGATCTTTGAGTTTGGACGCCGTTTGGCAATTATGGTAACTGTTACTACGTCTGTTTCGGACTATTACCTTTTTAAACAGAATTTCCGTGTCACGACAGGTGTTGAGTACGTTTAAAGAAACCTTATTGTAACGGCTTGTGCGCTAAGCAGAGACCTAATATTACCCCTTCACCTACTCCAGCATGATAGAGGTTACGTTGCCAGATACTTTTAACTTGGTGCTGTATCACCTTTAACGATCTCGCCGCCTGAAAAAACATTTTAAATCTTTATTAAAGGGACATGGACACGTTTCAGAGCTAAAAAATGTTTTAGATTTTAGATTTTCATTTCATTGTTTACAATTGCTCACTTATGGTATTCAATGATTCAGTAAAATTTTAACGTCATTGGTGAGTTTAACAAGTGCGATACAGCACTTGAACCTACACGCATAGAAACCGTCAACAAACCTTCACGATATTAAGTACATTCAATATACCTATATATCTTAGTACCGGTCAATGTACAGGACATAATATATACAGTTAGCATTGAATTGAACATGTATTTTATTGAACAAAACGTCCAAAGGGATTAGACAGAAGGTTTAAAAAAAACTTTCGATAGCCTTTACCTGGTATACCGTTCAGTAACCAAGGTTGACAAAAAATTGGAAATCTTAATCCAATGAAAATTGTAACGATATTGAACAACGTTGGGATAGTGTTGATTAAGGTATTATTACAGATTTGTCAAAAGTACCAAAACATTTTTATTATCGGTTGACTATCAGTAAATTTAGAAGCTTTCAAGTGTGGTATGTTCAAGGTGTACGTTTACCCACACTCATATACAATCAAACATATTATATTTTGGTTGATGTTTTATCCTCAGCGAAAAAAAAAGAGATGGACGCAAGAACTGTCGTTTTTTTCGTCTGTTACAACAGATTTAAGTAACTATTGAAATACAATGAAAGTAAGAACCAGGTGTACTTTGGATGTAAGGAAATAGAATGTGCAAATGAATAAATACTATCGGATTGGGGGATTGCAGCACAAACAGTGAAAAAATAAATAAAACTAATGGTAAAATGTTAATTTCTTCTACGTTTTTGAGAATGGCATTTATATTATCAATAAACATTAAAAAACATGGGAGAGGGCAATCTAAGTATTGAAACTTAGTGGCCAATCCTTTTTGGCACTACTGGCAATAAAAATATGGTTCAATTTCAAAACTCAATTCAAACATTTAAACCACATATACTTTGCAGTTTTGCGTCAAGGTTGTATTTAAATAAACCAACCATTGTAATCATGGTACGATTTTTCTTTTTGTTAAGGTCCTTACGCAACGTTCGTTATATGTATTATACTCCACAAAAAAAGTTAAGGGTCATTAAAATTAAATTTCAGATTTATTTTTGATACAAAAGTTTTGTTTGTGAGATTGACATGGTATGTGTATACCGTTCATTCTCCTTTTGCCGACCACGTGTTTTTAATTACCGATTTACCGAAACAACGATTTTGCACATAGGATAGCTAAACAAATATGAAACCCCCAAAAGTAAGTGGTGAAGGAAAAACTAATATGTGTAAAAGGGTTTATTTTCAAACTTTCTACAGGAATTGAAAATTTTGACCATTACTGACCTTGATTTGATAAACAAAATGTTAAAAGGCGACTTATGGATGTACAGATTAGAGGCGGTTAGTGTCATAAAGATGCTTCCAAATGGAATATGGCCAAGTCAGATGGCGTGATATTTTAACGTTTAGTAAAACCGATAATTTAGAGTGATGGGAAAGGTTGCAGACACAGCGAGGGTGCAACGAAGACTCTCGTAGTGGCAATCCAGAAGAATGACAGCTCATGGGGGTCACTAAAAATGGTGCTTTTGCAAAATAGGCAATCGGTTACATCTCTGTGAGTTCCTTGAGTAGGGATATAAAAGAATGATATGGGTTTGTAACATTTTCCACTCAGACATAGTACCCTTAGATATTCTTTGAGAAAAAAATCTCGACCATATGTTTCCGTGTTTTGGAAAAGATAATAGCTGATGAAGGATTGATAATTCGCGCAACTTATTCAAATCTGAGTTACTTTCTCTTTGGAGAAAGCAGAATACATGCACCTGCAATATACATTACTACAAAAACACTGTCAACTGTTGGTGATTTATATTTTCATCATCATCAAATGATTCTGGCGAATTGATATGATGTTTGCATTTTCTGATACTCTTATTGTCAATCATTGGAAGTCTTGTAAATTTTGGCATCTAAGCCGGTATAGTAGTATAGTCCGGTTTTTGGAAAGTTATCAAACAGCTAGCTTAGAAACTGCTGCCTGCTATTATCCGGTTTTTTGTTTGAAAGTTATTTGGACAGTTCACATCCAGTAGCCATCGTTATCCACTGTAGCCCACGTTCCAGTATTTCATACTTCTTAGATGTTCGCGGAATATTATCTATTGACCAGTTTCGGCCATTAATTTCATGTTTGTCATACACCCGGCAAATCAAAGCTGGGTTGCCACAACTTAGTTTCTGCAATTCCTCGAGGACCATCACGGTCAGAAATAATTTTCCCAAATTCCTGAACTTTTCATTCCCACAGAACGGTACTTCCTTAACACAAATATATTGTCTATGAACAGATGAAGGGACGCTTCAATTTTGATCACTTATCATGAAAGGTTGATGTCGCTTTCAGAAACTTTTAGCATTGTTCTATATTCAGCATAGATCAAGAACATGTATAGATCCTTCTTGAATTATTAACTTTCATACCAACATGATTGGTGTTTACATTATGAGTTATTCATGATTATCAACTGCGTCTTCATGGCAATATATATCTGTAGTTTGTTCATGATGTGGATTACGGTATGTCGGTCCGCAAACATTGATGCTAGGATCGTATGTTAAAACAATTACGATACGCATAAATGGATTCCTGTTTAATTTTGATTTCAGGAAGGGGAATCAAATTTCTCCCAATCAGGCTGGAGGTTTATAAAAACTTTGTTGAGCACGTTTTCATATTCAAGCTCAAACTCGGGGATTCTACAAATCTTTATGAAACTTGATCATTAATATTCTTAATGAAAGGATTACATGGTCAATGTGTTTATAGTTGCTTTGTGAGTTTGATTCTGAATTGACTAAAAATAAACATTGGCTGTGCATAGATAAATGAATTGGCTCAAAGGTACGAGTTTGAGTATGAGTACAGAAAAAAAAGTTTTATAACCTTCCAAGCACTGGTCTTTTGCAGTGCACTACAGTAAGTCGTTATGCGAGATCAAAAACATTGATAATGCTGACAAACAACACATTGGGTGTTCGTTTATTGAATGTCGTTACAATACTGTTGGTCATTGAACACGGCGCTCTTAGCTAGATAAGAACATTTTCAAGGAATTTTAAACATGTCTTTTTGAAGAATTTATTGATATGTAACACTCTGGGAATTTTACTCACCAACGTGAATAAACTGTGCGAGCACTTTTGTTGCTAAAGTTTGTGAATTCTCAATTTGCATCATTCCAGTTGAAATGCACTACAAACGTTTGCATAAATAATCCATTATTAGGGAAGCTGTACTTTGCCCTCTGCTACTTAACTTTTTCTTCGTTAAACACGAATTATCTATAAAAAAGGATACAAGTGACAGACCACTCTACATCATTTTAAAATTTAAAAATATTCCAAACTTCTTGCGTACAGTTTTAATTTACTCCACGGAACAACTCCTTTAAAAAATATAGTGATTTATTTTGGAAAACTGATGTATGTGGTACGCCACGCAATGCCCTCGTTCGTTCAACAAAGTTTGTATGTTGACCATTAGAGGGCGCAATATTGCTCACTTTTTACTCACATCTATATTTTTGATCTTTAAATGTATCCCAGATTTATGAAATCAAATAAATCAAAATCAAATGTGACCACAACACTTGTAAACTGAATTTCCATGCAGGTGGTACATTATTGAACATGCAACATGTTTTTATTTATTATAATCATTTTCCCCAAAAAACACTACATGTATATTTAAAGGCAATGAAATATCAACAAATATATTATTGATATAACAGTAATTTGAGTGTTAAAAAATTCATTGGTCAACGGACAATTGCAACTGTACCGGTATACACGCAAGTAAATATTGGTTAAGTTCTAGTAATATTTCAAATCCAGGGCGCCAATCTGAAAGAAATTTCATCTTTTGCACAATTGATCACATTCTCAAGATTATTAAGCATAAGGCTTAATCCGAATTTAAATTTCTAGATAATGAAAAATATGGAACTGATAAGGACCGCTCCGGAGATGTCAGTAGAAGGCGTCAGTCCAAATATCAGCCGAGCCCAAAATTATGCCTCAAGACCTGTTCTAATTTACAAAGAGGCGAAGTTAACATTGTGTCAAACGAAGCATAATCCAAAAAAAAAGTATAACAAAATCGAGTGGTAGGGCAACACGACCTCCGACAAAGGGGAAGTAGGATACAGGTGCCATGGAGGAGTAAGCATCTCTGCTGACCGGTACACCCGCGTGAGCCCTTTAGTCGAAATAAAGTAAACGGGATTACCCGTAGTTCAAAATCTAGTAGAAAAATGACAGTCTAACAAAGGGTAATAAACAAATCAGTCAACTATGATTAGTGATGAATTTGTAAATCACAACAAGCGTCATTATAGCGACCGATAGAATTTGCTCGAAATGATTGACTTTAACGAGATTTCGTTATGACCCTGCAACATCAACGTTTTGAGAGCGCAGGGATAGCCAGTCGTTAGTAGTAATCTTAGGATTCTGTTGATAAAATGACTGGCTGTGGGGCATTAGAATTCCCTCATTCTCCTGGTGACATATGATTCAATTCTCTCCTCGGCTCCTGCAATCGAGGAGAGTGTACAATCTTCTTATGTCTTACTGATAGGGACTCCTTCGAAAAGGAATGAATACATTTTACATTAGTATGAAAGCACAAATCATAAAATGATTAAGGTTCCCAAAGACCATAAACTAAGAATAGACTTAAGTCATTAATTGCCAAATCCAGCTAAATTTTGAAATAATTTCATTATTACAAATTTAAATTTAGTACGGTATATGTAGGTGATCTGTATTATATTAAACCCTGCATGTTTTGAAAGCATCTGTGGTTGATAGAGATCTTAGAATACTGTAATAAAAAGTTGGTTTTATTTACGCGTGGGGGAAATTTTACCACTAATTACGCGTCACGTAATGAGCGCGTTTAAATTTCCCCATGCGTATACATATAAATAGCAATATGGTTATATATTTTCATTCATATATGACGCGTAATTTCCCCACGCGAAATGCTTGCGCTGAAAAGCGTACTTAACCATCCAGCGTAAATAAACCACTTTTACAGTATAAGTATCAAAATTTTGACTTAAAAATCTTCTCGTTTTGGATCCTAGACTAGATGTACTCCCACCATATTTTATTTTGGCTGGTCTTCCTGTGTGGCCAACTCCACCCATTGAAGCAAAGAATAATTTTCACTGGTGGAGGAACGGGAGATTTCAAACTCGCTGTGTCATCTCTGGTTTCTCTTAACTTTTTTTGGTCTCGTCTCCAGTTAGGAGGAGAGAAGACAGCTTACAGGATTTTCATACCATATATACTTGAGATTCCCGTGATCATTTTGATATTGGTATGTAATGTTAGCATGACATTTCATCAATTAAAATCTTAATCTAGTTTGCTGACAAGTATTGGGCTGATAGTTCGACCAAGGTGTGCAGTGATTATATCAGAAGATGAATTAAATTCAAAATGCGTTAAATTTAACTTCACTTTGAAACGGATTTGCTCCGTTTTACCAAATCAAGCCTTTCATAGGAGGGTCATTATTATGAAAGTATCGCTCGCTTGTTCAGCATTCTTGTGAATGTTATAAAGTACATGCGTACACCCTGATTAGCACTTATTTCTAGAATAATAAAAACCTAATACACATGTTGCTATCCAATTAACAATCATCATTTTACACAATTATGTCCATTTGGATATATCCCGAGACACTCGACATAAAGGACATCCACAGAATCTGACATATCTGCTTCATATTTGGAATATTTTACTTAACATTGACCTAATGGCGACTGACAACTACTTATATGATAAGCGTGATGACTTGACTTGCATCGTCACTTTTCCTTTTCTATGTAGATCATACCACTATCACCTGCTTATGTGTGTATTCTCCCAGTTTGATTCGATTAACGCAAAGAGCAATTGCTATGCGTATGCGGACTTTTAAAGCCTGAAGGCCAACTACTAACAAACAAAAAGTTGATCGCGCAGGGTATAACGAATCTCGTTTTAAAGTCATCATTTTGAATTCTACGTCGCCTATAATGACCTTGTTTGCGATTACAAAATTATCCAAGCATTATTGTTGACTGATATTGTTTCATTACCCCTTTGTTAGGACATGTCATTTCCTACTAGATTTGACTACGCGGTAATCCCGTTTCTTATATTTCGACTAAGGCTCACGGCGGGTTACTTGACCGGTCAGACCAGAGGATGCTTACTCCTCCATGCACCTGATCCTACCTTCGCTTTTGTCGGAGGTCCGTGTTGCCTACACTCGATTTTTGTATAATGTTTTTTGGACTATTGATTACGTTTGACACAATGTTAACTTCGCCTTTTTGTATTCACACAAAAGCATCCATATCTGCTTCGTTACTTATATGTAGCAACATTCCATCATCAGCTGCATATTTGTTTTTTTACATCTCTCAACTAAAATATGATACGCAAAAGCTATTCTGCGATATAATCGTTATTTTGAATCGAGGCAGACTACTTACAAACGAAGTTATTGTTGCAATTAGAAACCAAAATTAAACATAGTCGTTATATAACGATCTACATTGTATTTAGGCCAGCATTTCCTGCCATTGGGTCAATGGCTGATCTGACGTGTTTTAATAGCAATTTGTTAAAGCCGTACTTTATTACACTGATTTTGTTTACGAATTACTGCTGTTTACCTGATCAAGACAATGGGCTGTCACGGCGGTGTGACGGTGTCGAACAGAGGATTGCTTACTCCTCCTAGGCACAATGATCCACCTCTGGTGGTGTCCAGGGTCCGGTCTGCCCAACGCTGTTTTTGTATCTATTTGGACGATAAGAGATTGATCACTGATCATTATCATAGCCTTTCATCAATAGATATGCACTTACCTACAAATAATTTTTCCGTTCTCGTGAAAGTACCGCGTAACTTAGTAACGTTTTTGGAAATTGTTTGTGCAATATGGTTTAATTAATAGGCTTTTCGGTAATTGATACTAGGGGGACCCAAAGATAATCGACTACCTTGTGGATATTTGCGCATTTTAATGAGTACCATGCACACTATATAGATATACAAAAATATTAAGACTTGTTGCAGTATAAAAACAAAGAATAACATTCCTATTTAAATTTGACAAACATGCGCAAATTATTAGTCCGCTTATCTACATCACTCTGCTTTCCCGCTTAATATGGAAAATATTCCAAAAAAATCAATAACAATATTTTGATACATGAGAATATTGCTGTTGAGTCTTCAAACACCACAAGTTCATTCTAAAGTATGCAAATGATGTGTAGTAGTTATGCTATACGGACCGATGGGATATCGGTCTGGATAGCTCAGTGGTTTTAGAGCACCTGACTAATAATGCCAATGGTCCCGGGTTCGAATTCCCGGTATTCAATTATTTTCCATTCTCTCTCTCCCTGTTAATTTTGGGTGCCGTTTGACAGCCTAGGAATTGCAGTTAATTTTCAGTCCTGCCAGGGGTTAGAACCTGGGTAGTTGTCTTCGGGGCGAAGAAACTTAAAGGAGGGAGAATGGTAGTAGTTTACGGGCTATTATGGACCGTGGAAATCGGGACGGGATAGCTCTGTGGTTAGAGCACTGACTAGTAACTTGCAGGGGTCCCCGGGTTCGATTCCCGGTCCAGCCGGGCTTATTTTTCTCATTCTCTCCTTCCTTTTACAAATGTTTGACATTGCACTACCAAAACAGCCCCAAAATAATACACATTAGCACGAAAAAGTAGTTCCCATCTTGGGTTTTAGACTATTTTTAGCTCCAGAAAATTCCGTAAATATATCTATTTTTAATTATATTCACTATTGCACGGTTAAGAGCGGTGAATCAACTAGAAACTTACTTTAACTTTGCATTTAACATATGCTGTATTTCACCCCTTTGATGATGCCCGTTTATACTTTGGTTTGTGATTACAACATTCCTATTAATTCATGATATCCTGTCTATGGTATACGGACAGTGGTCAAGGCATGAACAGGGAATTTCCCCAACAAGATTAACATAATCGGGCATTTCGTCGAACTTTACAGAGCGACTTTCAGAAGAAATCGCATTTTTTAAGATCCATGTTAAAACATGTGCTATGTTTTATTATTTATTAAGTAAGTCATCAAAGTGCAATAAATTCATGATCAGACTACAATATTACGTAATCAATCATTTGTTACCAGTTGAAAGTTATTGTCTGTCGTTGCACGCGGAAATCGTCCTCTTTACTCAAATTCCGTGCCAAATTCTATTTTCCACTTTGAAATCATCTGGGCAGCCAAAGTTTCCGATTTGCTTACTCTAAATCTCCCCCTGGCAGATTAGTTGCGACTGAATTTCCATCTAACGGACACGCGGGTTATCGCTCTTAGACGCAAACAAAAGCTAGGCAATTCAGATTCTAGTCTGAGTGTGTTTACAAATCGGATGTTGAACAGATGACAAGAGAAAAGACATGAAGAAAAATTTTGTTTAATACAGTTTTTAAGACCAAAATCAAGTAGTGGCATCAAAAGCGCGTTTGTGAATGAAACTCAAACCAAACAGGTCATGAATGACGCGATTGATTGGATGCCTTGGGGAAGTCAAAGCACGACATTTTGAAACTACAGCCTAAATCTGCCACCAGAGGGAGATCAGAATAACGCGAACGGACATTGGCTTGCGACAGATGCTTTGAAATATATCTAGTGCATATAAAGTAAGGCATTATTTTAATTCACAACACATCCCAAATATAAAATGAACAAATATTTGTATAATTTATTGTATTAAATGTGCAAAGATAGAACATAATTCAGCGTCTTGCTGTCGCCAGTATAATAACTATGATAAAAATTAAAATTTGGCAAATAATATCACACCATGATGCAGGAAATGGTGAACGATGGAGATTCTCTTTACTTATGAAATACTGGAGCAAAACACAGTGATCGGAGGTTTGTCATGTATAGATTTTCATTCGGTTTGTATTAACTTTTTATTTTGCATATAATGAACTTGCCATATCATGCATTTATGATCTCTTTTTTTGAATTATGAAGTGTTTTGTTTACACGCCATTGTCCACGAAAGCGGTACCATCACAATCCTAAGCTTTTAATCAGTTTGAAGGTACCATATAGACAGGGAAGAAACCTCAACTATCAATGCGCAATACTTAAAGATTATTTTTCTGTGGTGAACTTTTAAATTTCAATTTGAAATGTTAATTGTTACAAAAGAAAGTAAATTTACTACTGGGACCAAATTCATTCTAGGTATTTTAAAAAGCATTTATTTCGAAAAGAACTAGATGCATTTATGTCTTGTACAGAAACATGCACTTTTAAAATTTTACCCATGTACTTCATAAATTTTTAGTTCTTTAGTTTCACATGTTCAGGATCCAAGATGGCTGCATAGCACCCTCTGAAATGTTTTGATGCCCAAAAATATCAAATAATACAACATGTATTTAAAATTCGAGAAGGTCGTACCTCGACCATTAAAAAGTTATAACAAGAGGTAAAATAGTGACAAAACATTATGTGCCCTTCGCTTTCAAGACTACAAAGCATGTTTCCTCAAAATACTCATAAAATTCCAAAATCGGGTGAATGTATTCTGTAAAGAACTTTTATGATCTACATGGTATTTATGATTGATTTTTTTCCTTATCTGCTGTGCTGCTGATCATATTAAGTATATACAGATAAGATCTAGCTTGGTTTATTACTCGATTATACAAAGTAAATTTTAAGGTAGGCGGATCTAAAAGGGAAGTCAAAGTTACATATTCATCTTGCAATGAAATTCCATAAAAGCTACTGCTGAAATGATAAAAGATCTTTTCAAATATTCGGTTTTGGCTTTGTAACATAAATTAAATTTACTAAACTCTTTGTTCATTGTTATATATTTTATATCAGCAACGAAATTCTTCTAAATTCATTTTTATGTACTAATGAAGAACAAAAAGAGAGATCTAACATCACATCCGTTAGTGAAGCCTTTTATCTTGATGTAAACCGGATTCATCCGTAGATACGATCAGTGTATAAAAATTTATCAATTTTGGTACAATCACGTGCCACACAGCATTTAAAACCGATTTGTTGTTGTATTGGCATTCTAATCGTTATAATGACAGATGAGAATATTCATCTTTTTTGTTCGAGATGCAAACTGATAATTGTAGCTCTGACTGGTTCCTCACCGTCAACATGAATACCAGTACTAGCATGCATATTTCAGGACACATTTCGATAAGCGTATGATTTTTTTTTAAAATATATGGTTCTTTTTAAAATGTCATTTTCATGAAAATAAATAACAACAACGTGATGACTTTGACTTCTGCAATTCGTCAACTTTCCTTTTCTATGTAGTAATGTACACTATCACCTGCTTTATAGTGTGTATGTCTCTTCAAGTGATTTGATACGCAAGGTTCAGCCATGTGTATGATTGATTTTTTTTAAAGCGAGTGGTCAACTACTAACCAAAAAGTTTATGTTGCAGGCGTTATAACGATCTCGTTTAAAGTCAATCATTTTCGCCAAATTCTACGGTTCGCTATTAAATGACCTTGTTTGGCGATTACAAATTTATCACGAGTCATTAATGTTGACTGATTCTGTTTCGATACCTTCTGTTAGACTGTTCATTTCCGTACTAGATTTGGACGATGGGTAAACCCCGTATTACTTTGTTTCGACTACGGCTCACGGCAGGTGTGACCGGTCAGAGGAGGATGCTTAACTCCTCCAATGGCATCTTTTGAGCCTGCCTTTCGCTTTTGTCGAAGGTCCGTGTTGCCAACACTCGTTTTGTATGTGTTTTTGGGGATGTATGATTTACGTTTAATACATTGTTACTTCGCCATTTATATTGCAAAAACAAATATGGTATATATTGTTGGTTTGCCACTTCGAACGCCAGACGTCAATTCCCTCGACATACTAAAGTGATCAAATTTTCAATTTGCAATGAAACAGTGTCAAATGGAGATACATGGAATTAGAAAAATCTACGTACATGAGTATATCAACAAGAGATGAAAGGCATAACGAAATGCCATTATTTTCGATTTACATCTGAATAACCAAAGAATGGTTTACATTAAAGAGCGTGTTGACTTTGACAAAAACGGTTCCTTTGAAAAAAAAAGAAAGATCTGAGCTTTATTTCTGACGAATGAAAGGCATTATTACCTTGTACACACTCAGTATCAATCTACAGTAATATTGTATATCTTATTTGCAATTTCGATAAATGAGATTCATGTGTTTGTGCATGCGCAAAATTTGTGATGTTTAACTCTATTTAAAACTGTTTTAATTGTAAAAATCAAAGGCTTTTTTAAAAATGATGCATACAATTAAAGAAATGAAATTGGACTTTGAAGATAAATCTAGCGCATTGTTACTTAAAATGTGGAAAAATACGTCGTGGATGTGTTTTTTGTATTTTAGGTCCCTCAAATGAAAATTTTAAAGGTGTGGAAACACCTAATCTGCAGCAAAATGCACAATTACAGCAGAGTTCACGGTGCATATAGTTCATCAAAATAAATAGTCACAATTGAGTTGTCTCAGACATTTTTAAATTTTACATGTGTAGCAACATCTTTTTACGTGAGCATGATCTAGTTTGCTTTGAAAATTAAAGAAGTGCATGAAAAATTAACATCTCAAGATTCTGTACAATATGCAATAATTTCCCGAACTTTTTCACCAAAACATTCGTTTTTCATAGCTTTGTGAACTTGCTTTTGTTGCCAAGCTATTTCCTTTTTTAAAATTGTTTTATATGCTTGACAAATCAGATACATTTTACATTATTTTCTTTTCTTTTGATGTTCTTCGTGTATTATTCAATATTTAGGCGTGGGACTTTCAGAAACACTGCGACATTTAACCCCCGACATGACAAAAGTCTGGACTTTCGCCAAACAATACATGTAAATCTTTCACAAAAAAATAGTTGGGATTATTGCCCTTCAGGACACACAACTTTACACCTGTAGTTGCTTTATTTTTGTAAATATGTCATCTTAAATCATAAAATCCCATTGTTTGGTGGGATTTTCACTCCTACCAGCTGTCTCTGTTTTTATAAAATCACTTTTATTTCTATTAATGAATCAGAATTTTCAGATCTGCTGTTGCTTCTCGCATACGAAAACTTTTTCAGAATCACACGTAGCATCATTAAAATATCCACTGCGCATGACGGTAACACAGTCCTGGTTGCCACTGGAATCGTCAGGTTGTCCTGGATACCAAAATCGAGAGATGTTGCCAACGTAACCAACCATCCACATAAACGTTCCCTCAACCAGTCGATCTGTTGCTCCTACCCAAGTACGGTTATCATAAACGTCTAGCAGTTCTACAAAGGATTACAAAGCACCAGATACAGAGTACAGAATCATATCTCTTGGAAGTCGTTTCGTGATAAAAATATTGATCTGATCAAATAAAGGACGTGCAGAAAGGTAGGCTTGACTGTTACTCTCCACAAAACCCAGTATTGTAAAGGGGGAAATACTCGCATGGGTTTCATTTTCGCTATAATTGTGGTTATATAAACGATCGCGAAAATAAATCATCCCCAGCAGGCACGCAGTGAGTGAACATTACTTCAACGTCCTCTCAACGTTGATTTTTGGTGGCGACGTTGAATAACCATTTTTTCAAAGTTTCTAA
Organism: Ostrea lurida; assembly: GCA_903981925.1. Taxonomy (NCBI): domain Eukaryota; kingdom Metazoa; phylum Mollusca; class Bivalvia; order Ostreida; family Ostreidae; genus Ostrea; species Ostrea lurida. Next base: position 17,504 of record CAJDSM010031988.1, read on the forward strand.
ATGAAAAAGATATCTATCTAACTGTGGCATTTACTTCGACATTTGTGTATATTGACGACATTTTATCTGTAAATGATAAGCATTATCATTTATCTGTAGATTTGATATATCTCAGTGAACTCGAAATAAACATATATTATTTTATAATTCCAATGTCCTTTATTACGATGGTTTTGATTGAATAAAATTAAATCGAAACGAGACATTTACACATGAATAAAATCCGAAAATGTGACGTCACAAATACGCGCATGAAAACAAACAACGTAACGCACGAACTATTCAATATTTTAAAATTGTTCATACAATGAACAAATTGGAATATAAGAATTAAACATCTTTTTTGAAGAATTTTATCGATGTGTAAACTCTGGACATTTTACTCACAAACTTAACATAAAAGTGCTTTGCACTTTTATTCAGTTTGTGAGTAAAATGTCCCAGAGTTTACACAGTCGATAGAATTCTTTCAAAAAGAATGATTAATCCTATAATATTTTATCAGATAAAAGACACCACAGGCGCTTCCACTTCTGCTTCGTACAAAGACATTAACGGAAACAAAAACACAATTGTATGACGATCAGAATTATTTCTGTTTAAATCAAAGGTGGTTACTGACATACAAATTGACTTTACAGGGAAGTGAACTGTATCGTTTGAAGTCAGCATTTCACCAATTCTAGAGGAATTCCAACAGACTGGCATCTTCGCGAGCCAAGTGTCCGATTTGCTTACTCTAATCTACCCCTTGGCTGATTTAGTCGCAACTGAATTGCCATCTAACGGACGATGCGAGTTATCGCTCTTGACGTAAACACTCGAGTGAACAATTGTTTGTTGTTGTTTTTTATTTAGGTGTACATACTTGTTGCGAGCTTATATCACCTTTATCTTTCGGACGTAAATCGCGTATTAAAACTTGCCTTTCTGATCTTAATGATTCTACTTTGGTTTTTATGTCATGCTCAATCAGGTATGAATGGCGCAATTTGATTGGATGCCTTGGGAAGTCAAAGCACGGCTTAGAAACTCGACTAAATCTGCCAAGGGGTAGATTAGAGTAAGCGAATCGGACACTTGGCTCGCGAAGATGACATACTGGTTATGAAGGAGGAACTCCAGCCTCGTTTTGATGTTAACTTAAGGGTAGGCCTACTTGTGCATAAAATCAGAATGGTGTTAAACAAAGTGATTGTTTAAATAACTGATCACCAGATGAAGGTAATCAATCTTATAAGTCCTAACAGAATACACATTGTGCATTCAAATTTTTGCTGACCATTGGAAATACCATAAGTGAGCATTGTAAACTTCATGAAAGTCGAAAATATAAACATTTTTGGCTCAAAACGTGTCCATGCCCCTTTAATGGTACATGAAGTTCTATATACAATATATACAAACTGAAACAATATACTGGAATTCACAGAAATTCCACATATATTTTTATCAGCAAGAAATTCGTCTAAATCATTAATGTACAATGAGAACAAAAGAGGAGATAACATCACTTCCGTTGTAGGCCTTTTATTTCAGTCATCCGTAGATAAGATCAGTGAATAAAGATTTTCTAACAATTGGTACGAATCACGTCACACAGCATTGGACCGATTTGTTGGTTGTATTGGTAATCTAGATCGTTATAACGACAGATGAGAATATTCTCCTCTTTGATTTTTGTTAAAGACGCAACTGTCTATAATGTCAAAAGTAGAGTTGGGTACCGCGAAGAAAAAACGTACCGCGGTTATACCGTAATATTTGAAAAATACGCGGTACATACCACGGTAATACCGCAAGAATTAATTATTAGTAAATGATTCTATATACGTTTTTTAGTGTGTGATTTTATTGCATAATATAATCAGCCGTTTATTCCTCCAATGTACATAAAAAAGGGAAAGCATCTTATCTAAATTCATTTGAAATCAGTGGCAGAACAAAAATTATTCTGAACATAAAATAAGTATATAATCTTATACGATACTATACGGCGAGTTTCTCGCATCTTGTCTAGATTCCGGGTTTGTCAAATTGGCGGAAATGGTATTCAACCTGGGTAAACCATTCAACATATATCAATTTATACTGCCTAATATAATTTTTTTTTAATGAAATAGAATATCTTTCCATGATTTTTTTATTTAGATATATTTTCTTATCATAAAGAATAGATTTATTGTTTTACACATGTACTTGACTACATATGTACGTTCACCCTTGAGGGCTATTGTACTGTTATTAGACACACCTTTCATTATGAAATAAAGTGAGTCACAGCATACAAATATAGGCCTATCATTTGTGCTTCTCTTGATATTTATGTTTGCTTTGTTTAAATTTTACATTTTGCTAAGAGTTTATTGGACTTGAATTACCGGATATTTGCTTTGTGTAACGCGGTATGTACCGGTACAAGAAAAGTACCGGTACAACCGTATACCGGTAATACCGCGCACCTCTAGTCAAAAGTCTATAGTCTTTAATTTACATTGAGGAATGACTGTGTTGAAAAGTCATAAATGTTGATGCTGTTGATTTAAGAAAAGTTCTGGAACTTCAAATTTATCAAAAGGTCTTTAATTAAAAGTTCTTAGAATCTACATTTGATTTACACCACTTCTGGCATATATTGTTACACGATACCCTGGCGGTTATCCTTCACAGTTATCAATATTTTTGTGAGGAGCAAAGACAGGGGCTATGTAGAACTTTTACTGGATGTAATTAAAAAATAAGTAAGTAAAATATGATTTTATGAATTTCCATCTTCTGAGTACATGTACGATTACCAATGTGGAATTTAAAATACAGGTGTAGTATTAATGAGCCTTACAAACAAACACGGTGCTGTTACATAGGGAAGGGAATTGCCGCCATAATTATATATGATAAGGTACATTTCTATTTCATTTATTCACCGTTTACTTTTTGCTCTTTTATTCTTGTTTCAATATATTCATTCGTATATCTTAATTTTATTTTTATATGAATATTTGCATTTTTATTTCATAAATTTAACTTTTTCTTATTACTCTTTCATTCTTATTTTAATATATTCAAACTTATATCTTTTTTTTTATTTTGTTATCTTATTGTTTAGACTATTTCCTACATTTAGTTTTAATTTCTTGCTTTTTCATTCTTATCTTAGCATATATATGCATTTGATGGGTTGTTTTATTTTTTTATTTCATAAAATTTTTGAAGTTTTTTTTCAATATAGTTATTTATGTATATGTATATAAATTATCCAAATGATATAGATAAAGTAAAATAACAAGGTTATGATACGTCAACTTTTCTCAATATTGAGCAGCTATATACTAGTAATGTAGTTGACCAAATTTTCAATAACACTGTCACATTCATTACTCATAAGTGAAATATATATTTTTTTCTCTATTACACAAGTTTATAAAGTTCTTCATATACAATGTGTTCATGGACTCTATGGGTGGTTTTCTTAGGTATTGGTATGCAATAGTGTGAGTCCAATACAAAATGGAAGTCATCTCCAACACAGTCAGACTTACAGACAGTACATTTTCTCTCATTTACATGTGTTTTTGTGTTACGCCCAGTTTCAATAGTCAAAGAATGAAAACGGATTCTTAAATTTGTAATACATTACTAGACATGAGGATTGCGAATTACTGAAAAATATTTTCCACACAGAAAAAAAATTGTGGTGTATAACATTCATCACGTGACTCGAATGCATATAATGGCAGTTTGTCAATTGTTGTTTGCAGTGTCTGAAAGTGTACTACACCATGAATATTTAAATCGCTCATGTAACTTGTCAATGTTTTATTGTGTATAGAACATATAGTATATTTAACTTGTGTAAATTATAATGAATGCTATTGATTCAACTGCTTTTGTTGTTACCATACAATACATTGTTTTCATATAAAGCATTTCTCAATAATGATCCTACAGGGAAATCTAAAATTCTTTGTAAATATTTAAAACAGTTTTTTATTACATATTCATTACTCGTATCAACTTATTCGATACGCAAGAGCTTGT
>CAJDSM010031990.1:0-13976 GCA_903981925.1 Ostrea lurida
TGTTTGCCCCCTACTTGTTGATTAAAATATTCATATATTTTTCTATACAAAAAAATTACATACATTTACACTGCACAGAACTAAGAAGAAAATATTAGTACTGCTAAAATGAATCAATTCCAATATAATTAAAATCAGATCCTCTCAAATTCTAACCTTCTCGAAATTCTATTCTCAGTGTAACGATTGAAGGATCTGAATTTATTAAGATTGGATATTCAAAACTTGTGTCGTAAGCCTTATTGAAATATGGTAGGCTGTTTGTGTTGTGCATGCAATTCCAGAAATCTGCACTGGTAGTAAATAAAAAATATTTAAATCAAGAAATAGAAACCCTCACAATCCAAATAAAAATATATATATATATACTCCTTTCAAAGGACCCACCTCCTTCGAGAAATCCTGGATCCGCCAATGAACATTGCAGAAATTAAATTTGAAAATGACACACAATTGCATGTCAATATACTTGAAAATCCATAGAATTTCCACAATTTGGTGATGCTGCAAAATATTCCGAGATTGTGCAATTTTTTAACGACATTCAATGAAAGTTTTTTTTCCAAAAGGGTTATATCTTTAAATTGATAAAAGTATTCTCCTTAGAACCTGAAATTAGTCCAAGACCATTATAACTACAATCGCCTCGCTTCTATTTGTATTAATCCAACTATTTAAAAAAAATAAATAATATTCATTTATTGTGTTGCTCCTCATAATATTTCTCTCTAAAATAAATAATATTTGTAAAACAATTTGAAATCACCCTCCTTACTCACTTTTTTGTTTGAAAATTTGAAGAATTGGTGTGGCCTTAAAGGAGTATATATTCAATATCTTATTTTCCATTGAATGATGAAATGGATATATCATACTTGTATATACATATGCACATAATAACAAATAAATTTCCTATCATAAATAACAGACAAACAAATTCATTACTCCCAGTACCTTAGCTTTACTTTTTCTTCCACAATATTACATGTGTACATTTTTTACAGACATGGAGCATGAAATCAAATTAAACAGTATATGCAGAATTTGTGGTATAAAGATCCCAGTCAATTCCAAGTCCCATCATAAAGAAAAGTTCAAGTATTCCATCAATTCATTATATAACATTGACATTGACTGTGACATTCTGACCGTCCATCCACCAAAGATATGTAGTGCCTGCAGACTTCGCGTGATGAGATACAGTAAAGACGACAGTGACTTTCATGATGAAAACCTTCCAGACCTCCACAACTTCGTGCCTCATTCGGACAATTGTGACATTTGCTTCGACAGTAAAGCTGGTCGACCAAAGAAATTGTTAAAGCGTAAATTAACTGTCCCATCTGTTTCTATGAAATGTTCACTGATAAGTAAAGGACATGGGTACTCCAATGTGATTACAGACACAGACACATTGTCACACCCAGCGCGATGATAGACACCAACACATCTTCAACAACCAGCATGATGACAAGACAGCTTGACACTCGACGACAGACAAAGAAACAGATCCACCAGTCCCTCTTCCCTCTTTCCCTTCTTCGTCCGATCCTTCATGCTCCTGTCCTGTAGATAAACATCTGAAGTTGTTAATTCTGCAAATATAAATTTTCAAAATGTTGTTATTAGAAGCATACTTGTTGAAAGGTTCAGCATATGCAGATTGCCCAAACTTTTGTATGTACAATTTGTCAAGGTGTTCCATGTGAGCCTACAATTTCAAAATGCAACCATATTGTTTGCAATTTCTAGTTGGTGTTCTGTGTCTGGTGCGTGCCCTGTTTGTAGAGCACTGCTCGATGAGTCTGATGTCTCTCCACTCCATGGTCAACTTCTACAAATTTTTTAAACTTTGTCAGTGACCTGTGTACATGACAACTAGCTGTCACCAGTCTTTGTGTATCAAATATATTGATGACCATGAGAATACTTGTGTTTTCAAATGTTCAAAATTATTGTTTGATGTTACAACAAGGCCGAAAGTTTTTAAACTGCCTTAAATTTACACTCTGTGTCAGCAAAACATACACGCCATAAGAGGTTAAAACCTATCATAACACAAGTGAATGAATTTTGTACATCTTCAGATGAAAACAAATTAGATGTTTTATTTTTTATGTTGAAGGATCATTTGCGAGATATTAATGATCCTCGGTGGAAAGTTGTAGAAAGTTTATGGTTACATGAAAATGCTGTATCCCTCTCTCTCACCAGAACAATGTTTGGCCATTAGAGTAGATTTGCTCAAAGTAAGGGACAATATAAGAACCTCTATGATTAGAGTTTTTAGTTTAGAAAATAATGTGTGTGTTCAAGCACCCAGCAAATTGGAAAGATTGTGAAAGAGTTTTATGCCACCAGCTTCTGAGTTTTGTATTGTGAATGAATGATGGAAATGTATTAGTCAACCATATTCCAAATTCTTATCCAGCATCACTGATTTTGTTTCACTTGAATTTGTTGAATTTGCATCTCCTAATTGTCTAGGAGCTAGATGGTCTTATCCTGAAGCTTTAGCTCTCTCTTTACAAGAACTGGAATCTGAAATTGTAAGCGGTCTTACTCGACATGGGTTAGACCACAAAAATGTCATTTTTCGCACAACTGTAAAAGATGGCTGTTATGGCATGGGGGAAATTTCTGTTTATAGGGAGAGAGATTGTAAAACTCTTCCAGACAAGGCGTTTAGATTTTCTTTTTGCATTGTTAAGATTCAGACTGAATTTGAAAATGAAATGTATGATATTTTTACTGAGCCTTTCCCAAATAGTGTTCGCACTAACAGACCATTGTTGGAATCTATTTCAGATGAAAATAATCATGTGTCAAACATTGCATGTATTTTACCTTTTGAAAATGAAAGGGAGATGATTTTGAACAATTGTATGAATGTCAAAACAAAGCTTGGTTGGCAAACTCACAAATTTTCATTTTTTAACTCAATGGTAGATGAAATCAAAGTACTTAAGTACTGAAAAGCGCTAAGCTTTTTGTTGTGTTGTTTTTGTCATCTTGAGAATCCGGGTGAAATCTTTCACTTCTTGAAGTCGTCACACATATACAGCTGCAAGGATAGCAAATATTTGACCTGATGATCGGGTTTCAACCCGTTAAGCAGTGATGGTTTTCCAAACTATGTGGCACAGGTCAATCCGTTTATATCGTCATTTCTCGATGACCCGTGATCACACTGTTAACCGGGCATTCGCATTGCAGCTGTGAATACGAGCCTGTCACTACTTTGTGATTTGAACAACAACCTCTGCATGCTAGCAACGATCTAAACTGACTGCCACGTACCACCGTAAGCTTTGAATGAAAACAAAGGAATTTCTATACGGACTGAACATTGTTTTGGTTTTTTTTTTTAAATTTTTGACGTTTGACACATTTGTTAAGAAAAAGCACAAATGGATTGAAAAAATAGTAATTATAATTTGACACCAAAGTGTCAATTAAAATAGATTTAAACTTCTTTAATTCAAAACATTTATAATATATGAGACCTAATGCATGTCTGGACCTGCGTCGCTCGCAGTTATATCAATTTATTAAAATTTTGTAATAAAAAATTTTCTGTCAGTTTCAGCATGGTATTAAATCCCCTAAAAACCCATATGAATCTCTGAAATAAGCAGCTAATTATATGTAGACTTTTTAAATAGGAGGCGCTTCATTTGATGAGTGAGTTTTTGCAAATTTTCTAAAGTTCTGAGGGAGCATAACTTCCATAAAATTTAGCATCAATATCTTCCTGCTATATGTAAACTACATTATGAATGTTTTTACTCACAATATACAAAAGTTTCGTTGAATTTGGTTTGGGGTAGTTTCAAGAGGAGTTGCGATGACAAGAGGAATTTTCGCAAAAATTTCTAAGTTTGAAGGGGCATAATTTCCAAAAAATTTAGAGGATCAATATTTCCTATTATATGCTCTAACTACTATATGTTCTAATGTATACCAAAGTTTCTTGAATGCGGGTTGGGTAGTTTCAGGAGAGTTGCGATGACAAGAGGTATTTTCGCAAATTTTCTAAGTTTGAAGTGCATTAACTTCCGTAATTTAGAGGACAATATTCCTGTTAATATGAAAAACTACATAGAATGCCTCTTAATGTATATAAGTTTCGTGAATTTGGTTAGGTAGTTCAGAGGAGTTGCGATGACAAGTTAATGGGGAAGGGAAGGGACGGGACGGACGACAGACGGATGACCCGACTCCTAGACCTGCTTTCGCCGTTGGCGACGCAAGGTAAACTTAAGCTTACAATATAACACAGGCCGCTTGTTTCATAAACTTTGTAAAGTAATGCTAAGTATTTATATATAGCATACTTTGCAAAGTTATGAAAAACCCTTAGTTGAAAGGAACACCATTATTTCTCCCTTCATTTCAGTGGTTATTTCTTTCCAGTATAAATTCCGGTAGTTTTCTGTATTATTGTTGATTGGAATCCTATTGTGCAAAACTAACAGATTAAATCCAGTTTTTTTACCAGTTTTTCAGTTTAAAATGTCAGTGAAACCTCGGGTGAAACCATGGTGAACCTCGGTGAATCAATACAAATAATAAAACGGTTTAGGGGCCATTTAGGGTTAAAATTGAGGTCATAAATAACCGAGTAACTGGTGTTGGTAAATCGACCAGTAAATAACGGTATTTTATCGGTTATTGTATATATAAAACGGAATAAAAATCCAGTTTTTTAACCAGTTCCTGTAAAATGTCGGTGAAACCCTTGGTGAAACCCACGGTGAAATCTCGTGAAATCACTAAAACTAAAATCTCTGGGCTTAAAGCCATTTTATAATGAGGTTCACAGATAACTGCAGGACATAACATGTTGATTAATCCATAAAATGACAGAATTTGTTCGTTAAATATTGTACATAGAAAAACTAGAATTTTATAAATACTATAACAAATTGAAACATTTTTTTAAAATCAGCCATGCAATAATAAAATGATATGAATATAAAACACATCATCACTTCATTAACAAACACATTATCCGATCACACTTGAATCTCGAATCTGCACACCAAGTAATTATCGTAGTTGCATATTTAACTTGCATGACCACAAATTAACCAAAAAGTATCTGTATAACATATCCCATATCATCCTCAGGAATCATCAGAGACTATGCTGTTTTTCGTAACACGTTAAAATGTAACATTCCAGGTAGTAAAATGATATGTGGAATATCACGAAAACCAGGCGTTTCTTTTTATTTCGATAATTCTTTGTCTTATAACATTTGGTTTCACTTTTCAAATAATATGGCCACAATCTTGGCTTGAACAATATTTCGCATGTTAATTATTATCCAGGGATTTATGGTAATTTTTAAAAAGCCTTCATGTTTCGGCTGTTATGCTGATGGGTGTAACGAAAAATTCACGTATGTATCTTCGTTCTTCTTTTGATCAAAGGAAAGTTTTTCTGTAGAATAAAATATGTATAATTATAATTTAATATTGAAATTAATAAGATGATGAGTTCTCTTGTGTTTGTAAGTTTAAACAAAAATTGTACTTGTTATCAAGCTAGTTTCAATTTTATATTAGAATTCTCCGTGCACTGCATGCATTTAACCCAAAATTGCCAATAACTTTTCAAACCACAATAATAATGATCGACGAGAGAGAGATGCCATACCACATCACTGGAGAACCCCCCCCTCCCCCTCCAAAACTACACACGTAACCGACTTTATGACTAAATGTTTACAGGGTACTACCCTCACTCAGTGCTACCGCACCCACTCCATTCCCTTTTCGCCACACCTGAGTATCAAATTGCCACCCCTATAGCCTATCAACTTCCGATCTGATTTTTCGCTATTGAGAAGCAGTAGACGATTTCCTGACGGTGAATACAGCCGATAAATGGACTCTATTTTCCAGTTCACGATGACCATTGCACAGTGAATAAGACCTGTGAAAGAGTTGCTACCAGTACGGTAGGCGGTGTATTATGATATTAAAGCGAACCCTTTCACCGAAGATTCAAGAAAATGGCGGCGGCAAGTTCCCGCCGCGAATCTACGTACATGAGTTAGATTCTTAAGTAATTAGAACATCGATATAAACAAATAATAACAATGTTAGAACAAGATTCAAGAAAGATTGTACTTACGTCCAGAAAGGAAGGTATCATTATGGTGCCAAGTTGTTGATAGATGTCGTAACTACAAACCCATCGTGTCTCAGCTCTCCGTGCCAACATGATCTTCGTATTGCTCATCACAATAATATGAATTAATTCTGTTTTTCGGATAAGAGTTTGGCAAAGTCTTTCGCCGTGAAATGAACAACAAAAATTGAATCCGGTTATTTTCAAAGTGTGTTATCGTGCCCGCATGATTCGAATTGGCCCGATCCGAGATAGCTGCACATGTTACATGGTGGCACTCGGAATTCAAACCGAGGCGCGATGATGTATCCCATGATTCTTGGAAAGACGTCGCTGGCATCGTATGATCTAAATATTTCCCTGTTATAGATGTTCTGTGTATTGGAGGAAAACTGTTTTCGAAATGAATGGTGTTTCACTGGACATTGATGTGGTTCTCTTGGTTAATTGAATAACTGCCTTTTTTGACCTGTAATTTTTGGAACCATTCACACACACCGTGTAGAAATCACCGGAGTTCACCGGGAAAGATTATAACTGGTGTTACTAAGCTGATGGTTTTAAATGAATGGGAGAATAACCGACATTTTAACCTAAAACTGACAAATGACTGATTTTAACCGGATTTTCACTGGAAATTTTCCAAGTTCTTTTTTTCTAAGGGAAGCGCACCTGTGAATAATAACTGCTTTTTCAAAGCTTTAATCAGTAAAGGAAGAATATGAAAGTGCATTAATATTATACATGCAAATAGCTCTTTATCAATTAAAAGGATGCAATTCAACGGTCAACCAGCCTACAACACTGTCTGCTATTGCTACTTTGGATACCCAGTGCACGTTTTGACTTTGTACCATCAAAAGGGATATTTACGATCCTCAGTAGATATTTTCCTATTAGTTTTATGATAATGTGATCTTCTAGGTAAATTATAATGGCTCTTGAGCCCTGTAAACAAATCTACTACTACATATTAAATAATATGTACCAGTTGCCCCCACCTGGGGTCAGAACCACCCCGGGATCACAAAATTTACAATTTTGGATTGAGGCTTAAATTCCTGCCTTACATCACTTTGTTATTTAATTTCTCTTAGACATGTGTGGAGTGTTACAGATAAAGATTTTTGAAAAATTGGTCTTTTTTAGACAGATAGACCTGAAAATTTCATCTTTTGAGCACTTGCAGTGCAATCAGGAATTTGAGAAGGGGGTGTGGAGGTTCGTTGAAAAAGAAGTCAGTAAGCTATTAAGCCCCCGCAAGTTCTTCGGTTTTAGGCATTAGAGGAATACTTATCGTAGTTTGGTCACCAAAAAGGGGGGCGGACACCCTCTAAATCCGTCATTGCTTTGTCCAAAAGATTTGAAAATTGTCAAGAAGAAGTTAAAAATGTTCACTTGTTTTTACAGCATTCATCACTGCCCGGGTTATTGTTTCCATATTTCACAATTCATAAACTAGAACTGTCCTATTGCGGACTATACCCCCCCCCCCCGCCGCGGGCAGCATCTGCAAATTACACACAGATTTTCAGATTAACAGAAGTTGTCTAATTCAATGAGGTAATATAGCGATATAATTTCTTTGGAGGATTGGCGGCGATGCACTAATGCATACATTGTCAGTGTTGTTGGTTAACATTGGGATTCAGGGCCATGTTGGGCCCCTAACTTTTATAACTTTTACGGGCCAACATTGGAATCCAGGAGCCCACATTAACGATAAATACCAATTTTTTTTAAAAAATTCCAGTCAAAAAAAATGTCCAAATATGTTTTAATGCTCAAATTCTCTGTTTTATTTATTTCGGTTCATGCTTTTTTACTAAACAAACGTACCCCGCTGTCAGTGGTATCCTTCAGCCAAGGTCTAATTCTTACCATTTTTGAAGAAAACGATAGGGTTTTTGGAGTTCATACTCCCTAAAGTAACCTTTCCGTCAGCTTTCTTTTATTTTGGGGACACGAGACACCATTGCGATAAAGTGCTACGCCCCATGGGGATCCGGACTGCAAAACCTAGGTCTCGGCATCACGCAGGTTGGATGCGGAAGATCCCTCCTCTGCTCAAAAACCATGGCGGGCCTAGCACAGGCCTAAATTTTGCCAGCACTTTCATTCGGCAATGGTGACACACTCACATAGTGAAATATTCTCAGCGGGACGTAAAACGATAACAATCAATCAATCGATAAAATTGCTACATTTCGTTTATTTACAGACACTAAAGAAATTAATCTTGGTTAACACGCGTTTTCTCAAAAGCGGAAGTAATTTACTATAATGTCCTATATAGCATGATATCCGGGGGGAAAATCGCTCGCCATGTGGGCGAAAGGATTTTCATATCTTAAGTCGCCCACAGCAAATTTTGCTCGCTTGCTAGATGGATATCCACAACACTGATTGGTTGAAAAATGCCCAGTCCAAGTTCATATCTTGAATCAATATAATTGGTCCAAAACAAAATCCTGACATAATGCACATCTCCTTATATATTCTAACACTCCACAAAGTTTCATAAAAATCCTGAAGTCGTAGGAGGTAGTTGGGGACAACGCACTGATGCATAGTATTTTGGTAGAAAATGCCCAAGTCGCAAACGTTCATATCTTGTACAAAATTGTCCAAAAACAAATTCTAGACAATTATGGCACATCTCCAGTTATATATTCTAAACTTCACAAAGTCATAAGAAATGCCTGCAAGTCGTATATTAGGAGGAGTTGCGGACAACAACATATTTCGGAAACAGACAGACAGGGTGAAACCTATATACCCCCCGCAAACTTCCGTATGCGGGGGGGGGGGGTGGGGGGGGTGGTATGATAGGTAATAACTATCAAATTCATTGAATTTCTCTCATCGAAACACATATATTATCGCGTTTAAAGCTTAACAATATTCTTTAGAATTAGCTTTCTACATTCATAGTTTATACTACATGTATCTATTTGTTACGATACATATTTTCAGAAATAATAGTCAATGTCACCTCCCAATTCCATGTGTATCAATGAAACCAAAAATCAAACATTATAATAAGATTTATTAGAATGTTTATGACGAGAGAGAGAGAGAGAGAGAGAGATGAGAGAGAGAGAGAGAAGAGAGAGAGAGAGAGAGAGAGGATGAGGGGGTGTTATTAATTAAATAAAAGTTTCAAACCATTCCCAACCATGTCAAATTTTATTTTTTGTCGCTATTTTTATAAAGGCAATAATAATTCAAAATCTTATATATTTTTTTTAAAATCTCCTAAGTTAAAAATCTCTTGCTAATAGGTAACTGCAGGTTGTGATTTCTTGAACTTCCAACAGAGGCTTCGTTACCGAGCGACGACCGACGTAAACGCAGCGCATTATGGTAAGTATGGTTTATATGATCCTAAACTGGTACCTCCGTGATTGGTGCTGAATGGAGATCTAGATTCCTGCCTTTATAGGTGGCGGTAAATCTCGGGAGTTGAGATTCTAGAGTCCTGCCTAATAGTGGCTGGTAATCCGGAAGTTGAATACTCTGAGCAACGACAATAAAGCGCAGCTAACGCTTAAGCGCTTTAAAAAGAGATAGAGGAGACTCTGGGCTTCAGGGTAGTGGTTCTAATTATATGTGTACATTATGTAATGCTGACAAACATTCATGTAAAGATTTACTTGGTTCTTTTATATTAACAGAACTATTTCTGAGTGTTGTAATATTGCGGAAATTATTCGTGTAAACCCAGACATGTTGTCAGAGAGTGAACTGAAAAAAATTTCAAAAGGTGTAAAATGTTTTCCTTTGACAAAAATTGACCCCATCCAGAAAGGCATTGATGCAACACATTCTGATATCAATTTAGGACAGTTTTTAAGAATATTATTGTTAGAGAAATAGCAGGTGTAACAAAATGGGATTTAACCCAGGATGTAAAATCATTAGTTAAAAATGCAGAATCACAGTTTGATACTCACATGAAATGTACTTGCAGGATCAATCCCCAGTTAATGACGCCTGGAAACGATGCCAGCGCACTTTTTGAGACACCCCATGATGTTTTATTGTCTCTTATTGATGACTCTGTCAGAAGACAAAATTTGTCTCATATTTTGCATATTTTTTGTAGTTTAAGAAAAGTTTACAGATGTAAAAATCCAAATGTAGATTGTCCTCTTGAAGTTTCAACTTGCAAGCTTAGAGCAGTGGAAATGGGTTCTCTTTTGCTACAAAATTTTGATTATGCACATTGGCCAAATTATCTTCATAAAATTATTGAACATGTTCAACAACTTATCCAGGACCCCAATGGTCCACGGTCAGTAGGCAGTTTTAGCAGTGAAGGCAATGAGGCAGGAAATAAATTATTTAGACATTTTCGGAAATACTTATCGCGGCGTGGCAATTATTACCTATGGTAGTTTGTGTGATGTGTAAAAACTTCATTGGCTTTATAGCAGCAAGACACTTTTTAAAATTGCTGAAATTGAACACAAGAAAATAAAATGTTCACTATGTTTCAATCATGGACACAACAAAAGGACATGTCCTCTGTTGAAAACAAGTGCATAGCTTTATGTACAATGTTGAATTCTTCTGTCACTGTTACATATATACATTTGTATATAAATATTTCATATCCTGTACAAAATATGCAACACACTGTTGTGAAATGTTTTCTTCTACAAATATGTACTTCAATACAATTGTAATTGAATGTATGATAGATACAATGACCTGTTGAATTTATATTGTTGACTTCATGGAGTGGGAGATTTGTAAATCAAATCTGATATGTTAATCTTATTCTGACACTGTATATCTCAGATATTTCATATAATCCATATATGAAAATATATATTTTGTACCACATAGAAGACTGTGGGATTGACTATTGTAGATAGCGACATTGTAAATGTGATGCATACTAATCTTAGTATTACAACATTTCTAGATGTGAACATTTTTTGTGACAATTGTAAATAGCGACATTGTTTTGACTTTTGTAAATAGCGACAATGTAAATGTGATGTTGATTGATTATTTAATGTTTTATGTCATTTTGGCAATATTTAAAATTAGCTATTTATGTATTAGGGCTGGAGTATTGCTAGCACAATTTCGATACGATAAGATATGATATGCAAAGTCTCCGATACCAATATATTGGATCTAATCAACATTTAAGATTTTTTATTATTTTTTTCACTATTTATTTTCTAAATATTACAGCAACGTCTTGTTTGAGTCCATCACAGAAGAGAAAGCAAACAAGAAAATAATAGCCGATGTCTCGTAAGAATACTGAATAATAATTTCAAAAAGCTTGTGTTTTTCTTTTTTTTAAAAAGTAAATTTTTTGACATTTTCGGGCCCGAATTTGCCGTAACAATGTCTCCTGCGGAATTGAAAACCGGCTTTCGAATGCTACAGATGTTTGCCTGTAAAAATAGCACACGTGTTTAATTGTTGGTCGTTCAAAGAATCAAGATCATGAAATAGAGGACTGCTTGTCCGAATGAAAAGATTAAAGACAGACTTTACCAAAACGGCCCCGTGGTAATCGGTCTATCCCCTCTATCGATAGAGTTCCTGTTGCAAAGGGATTTCGTTTTTATTGTACGTTTAATTTGAAATGCCGTAAAAGATGGACACTTAAATTAGTTAAGCCATCAGAAGATGTTACGGTTCCTTTGCAAGTTACATTTTTTTTTACTCCTTATTTGATTCTTGGAAGACATTTTCTTTGAAAGTACTAGCCGATCCGGACGTACTATTAAAGACTTTAAGCCCAACTTTATATCGAAATATCGACTCACCTCTGTATCGCATATCGTCAGAGAGCTTTATACCGGTACGTATCGATATATCGATTCACCCCTATTATGTATAAGTATATGAGCTTGAATTTACATAATATGTAGTTGATCAACTATGACTGTCTGAGGCGGCATATGTTGATGGGATAAATATATATGTCTAATCTTCCATTTTTTAACATATATTTATTCATTTTGTCTTGGGCAACTGAACATATATTGCGATCATTCTGTATTTGTGTCATAGCATATTTTCTGTACATTTTGCACGTTACATGTATATCATATGATGAAGAATTTCCATAGTTCTTCTTGTGTTTTCACAATGGACAAATTCATGTAATATGTATAAAAATATTGTACCTTGAGAATCAATGATACATGATATATACAAATACATAGTCATACTAAGTTATGTAAACTTTCAAGCATTTGATTTTCTTTACTTACCACATCTGGACGAACGTTTACATGTGCTACATATAAATTGTTTTCCACTAGGTCAGAATATAACACACCAAACACAATACTGGTGAAGCCAGCGCTTACATTGTACCCATGCTATTGGTGAAGTTTCACTTGAATGCATTATTCTACAATTTTCATTTAAATCACATGGAACTTGGTACAATTTGTTTGCTTGTAAAAACAAAATATTGCATTTGTATGCCACCACATATCATCAAACAATCATCAGATAACACAATAGCTGAATGACCAGCTGATTTAAAAGAAGGATCTAAAGTAATGTTATCACATGAAAATGACTGAAAATCAAAAGCTGACACCGAGTGTCGACCTTGAAGGTTTCCTGTATCAACCCCCCACCAACAAATATGTATGGCCCTATGACAGCCGCTGCATGGTATGAAACACCAACAGCAGGCGAATTGGCAAAAGTAATTGTTTCTGTTGAAAAATTTCTCTCAGAATCCATCTTAAGAACTAGTATTTCAGACAATGAAATTCTGCTGAGTGCATGTACTTTCATTCTTAGTAACACCACCCAAATACACAATGGACTTCATACCTCCAATGTCCATAATGGATGCAGTGTGGTATGCTCTAGGTGCAGAACCCCTAACAGAAAGTTTAGTCCAAAACAGACGTCCATAATCAAATAAATAAAAACAATCATCATTTGTGACAGTAGTAAAAGGGTTCGATGTACATAAATTTCTATTGGGAAAACAAACTCCTGCATGCAAAACAACAATTCAGAATTGAATCAATCAAATGTGTCAGTGTATGGCCACATCTACCTGAGGGAATTTCACCCTTTAATTTTCTCACCGATATACCACCCGGTGGCTGTACAATTTCAACAACACCTGTCTTTTCAGTTAATTTGAAGACATACAATTCTTGAGACATAGAATATAACAACAAATTAAGTCCACCCCACACATATAATGAACTACAGGACGGAACAAAAAAATCCTGCACAAGACTGTAGGGATGAAAACTGAGCGCCTGACAATTCAATGACAGATATATTGTACTACCAAAATTCACATCTTCATCGTCAACAGAAAATGACACCTTATGCATACACTGATGTATTTCCAGCTACCTTCCTGGACTCTCCTGGCTCCACCTAAAAAAAGGTGTGAAGTTGAATCTCATGGGTACACTTACGTGGCCCCTTGTGGAAAATAGCCCTTGAGAGAACTTTTTCGAGTAATTTTCCGTAACGGATTTCTTGAATGAGATGCAAATGGCAACGCGCGGAATTGATGATAAAAACTCATGGTTGAAACAGAAAACTCAGGAACAAATTATGAAGAAAGCTTAACATCAACAAGAAACAACACAAAATACCTAAAAGAACAAATTAACGAAAACTTACCATCACACGTCAACAAGAAACAACACAAAATACCTATCCTATTTGTCCCAAAAACAACACAAAATACCTAAGTGTCCTTATATGCAACTGATATTGTAATCAAAGAGTAAAGATCAATGTTATTTCATTCATGTGAGATCCAGTCGATTGATACTACAACATTGCAAGACTAAGTGCCCTTGTGACAG
>CAJDSM010031995.1:0-15901 GCA_903981925.1 Ostrea lurida
TCTTTAAAAATGATAAAGCAGGAGCAGCATTTATGCTATTATTCCTTAAGATACATGGAAAGTATGTCATCTGAGTAAAATCATGGATTTTGTGGATTCCCCGGTGGTGTCTTGTGTTTAGACCAAGTAACTAAATTTAGTAACCAAGTAAATAATAATCTGTTACATTTATCTTGAAATATGGTTTTTTTTTCTTCATAATAATGTTGGAAATCTGATGATGATATAAGATAAGAGGGTCCCTTTCATTGATCTATTTTAGAGATGTTCATTTTCTCCTTTTTCGTGCACATAAAATTTGTTTTCCCAGTCGTGTGATACAAAATGAAAGTGGTCAATCTTATGATTCCTATAAACAATTCAAAATTAAAAGTAAGAGCAGACACGAACACACTAGACGTGGTATCAGTGAATAGGAGAAGTAAAACATCCCCTGTTGACCGTTTACAGTGAGTATGATAGTAAAAACTAAATGAAGAAAGATAAACACAATACATTCCCTGTATATCCGTTATACAGTGAGTACAATGAGGAATATAGCTTCCCAACTGTGACTCGGTCATCAGTTGAGTAATGAGGATACCAAATAAAACAATCCCCTGTTGACACGGTCACAGTGAGACCTAGAGAATAGCATCCCCTGTTGACGTTTAACAGTGAGTATGAGGAATAAAACTCCCTGTTGAACTCACAGTGAGTCATGGGAATAAAACATCCCTGTTTGGACGGTTAAGTGCAGTCATGAGAATAAAAATCCCTGTTGACCGGTCATCAGTGAAGTATGAGGGAATAAAGCATCCCCTGTGACCGGTCAACAGATGAGTATGAGGAATAAAACATTCCCTGTGGGACCGGTCACAGTGAGTATGTGAGGATAAAGCATCCCTGTTGAACCGGTCACAGCTGAGTGATGAGGATAAAACATCCCCTGTTGACCGGTCCAGTGGAGTATGAGGAATAAAACATTCCCTGTTGACGGTCACAGTGAGTTATGAGGAATATAACATCCCCTTGTTTGACCGGCACAGTGAGTATGAGGAATTAAAACATCCCTGTTGACGTCACAGTGGAATGAGTTGAAATAATACTATTCCCAGTTGACCGGTCACAGTGAGTATGAGGAAAAAAATAAAAGCATTCCTGATTGACCGGTCATTAACAATGTGAGTATGAGAGAATAAAATACATCAACCCTGACCGGTCACAGTGATGATGAGGAATAAACATTCCCTAGTTGAAATCCGGTCACAGTGAAGTCATGATGACATATAACCCACCGGTTGTCGACCGGTCACACCGAGTAAATCCTTTATTTGGTTAGGACGGGAATGTAATCTGCACCGCTCAAACAGAGATAGAGATACACGGTCCGTTTATCAATTGATGTGACAGACATGTACGATAGCAATCAAGCCTAATCTGGTCAGTTGTATGTGTGTAAAAATCCTAGAGTTATTTAACACCATATGGCTTACTTTAAACGAGTATTTGGATAGCCCCTGCATACATCAATCTATTTGTTAATAGCCTGCCTCTATCTAAAAGGATAAATAGAATACAAATGACGTAAAAATGTTTCTTAATTATCGAATCAGTTAAGGGATGCAGATTGGATGATGGTATATAACTACGTAAATAGAGGAAAGCTTTAACGAATCAGTAGAAAACTAAGTCAAATCCCTTTTGCATCATAGATGACTTTTTTGCTTTTCTCATTAAGACATCTACCATAGCTATATAATGTTCAATTAAATTAACCTAGTATTCAGGTATGAAGAGATATGACGAAGATGTGTGGTGTTGAGTATTGTGGTTAACATATCAGACATACTGACCATCTAATGAAAAACATGAAAATTGAGCCTGTTATAACCATTCCCAAAAAAAGAAATTATAAATTTACAATATAAGCGTCGTCCAACCCGCATTATCTAATGTGGAACTGAACGGATCAACAACTTTTTATTCTTCTTCACTTTAGCGAATCCAAAAAAATCTGCCTGTGTGGAATAACGGAAATGAAATAAAGTTTGTGCTGAATAAAAAAATGCAAACACGAATATTCTAATTGTATAAATAGAAAATGCATACATTAAATAGAACTATTTCATTCATGCTATAGCGCCTATATCTCAGCTCTAGCAATCAACTCATAATATCTACAAAAAAATAGAATAAAAATGGCAACATACCAATCTCCAATATATGGAGACTACCAAAAAATCACAAAGGCAAACTAACCGGCTACCCACTGGAATAAAACAACCGAGCTGGGTCCAGGTGCCCCCATCAGGAAGGGAGTAAGCACCTCCACAGTGAGAACACGGTCCACACCCCTGCATAAGGAAAAGCCCATATCTTATCATGTGTGAAATGGAGTAACCTCAGTATGTCAAAATCAGTGTACGAATAATGCCCAATTGGTAAGAAACAGTCTGTCAGACAGCGATATTTAACCATTCTTCAGATTTATTGGCATTAACGTCCAAAGAGTAGATAATATTGCATTCTGATTAATACAAAACATGTAAAATGTATACACAAATCTCCTTATCATAAGTAACAAATAAATATTTGAACGCAGATTGTCTATTCAATTCACTTTTTTGAAGATGTTGACAGGTAAAACATTTTGATTTAGAGTACATGGTCTAGTATACTCTCCGTGACAAGTTTTTCTTACTATAATTGCAATTCTGTGAGCCAGAGACGTACTCGCTTACATGTGGTGAAATATTGTTGGTGGATATAATTAGTGATGTTAACAATATATTCAGATAGGGTCACGTGATAAGTTTGGCAGTTTCTCATTATAATTATCCTCATGTCGCTCAACACAATGCAGATGTATAAGCTGTACAAGTCTAACATTCCATCGGATTATAACGTGAAATTCTTTATTTATAGATGAACGCATCACATGACTTATAAATGTGGTGGGGAAGACTTTTGTTAGAGGATTTTAAAGTTTAAGAAGGCTGTGTATTTCGTTTAGAATCTAACTCATCGAAATTGTAGAACATTTCTTGCAAACTTACAGCTACACTTTACGGTCCATGTCTGCTAATTGATGCCAAGACAAGCTGTTGTCAGGCAGAATGCATTATGACGTCAAAATTGATAAAAATAAAATCTCCATACTCCAAACTGTCCCAGTAAAGTGGGGGTTTTCAAATAGAGTGTGGATATTGAAAAAAGAATGATAAATCAGGAGCAACATTTGCCATTTAGAAACAATATCATCGGAGTATAATGATAACACCAGGATATTTTTCTGGATCACGTCGTGGCATCTTCAATATATGCTTTAATGGCAAGGGCCCCAAAATCTGAAGTTAATGTAGATATAGTAGATAATGGATTATAAATGTACTCGTTTAATATAAGAGATGAAGCATATTTTTGTATATATCTAACAATATAATGCTCATTTGATGAAAGTGTAATATAGAATGATACTAATTTCTATGCTTCGTGAACGCGAATTACATATTCCTTTGTTGTATTTCTTTCTATTTGATGTAAACTACTCACATTGCATGGTAATCTGACAAGTTATTACATTGGTAGAGGGCTATCTAAGGTTTATGGGATCGTTTTGATGTTTTGCCAATATATGTTCAATTCAATAGATCGTAAACAAAATGTTGATTTTACAGCTACTCTGTCTTTGAGAAACAAGGAGATAAAAAACACTCAATCATACTGCTAGTGGCCAGATATCAGATTAATGTAATATTGAGACACTATCTAAAATCATGGACTGGCGACCTATGAAAGGCCAAATATCATTATATATTTTCTATTGTATGTATATATTATCATTGTCAGACTCCTCTTCTTACCATTGTAAAACGCCTTATAGTAATTTGTTTTATATAATATGTTTATCTGATCAAAACATTGGGCGCATGGTGGGTGTGACAGGTCGACAGGGAATGCTTACTCCTCCTATGCATCTGATCCTACCACTGGTGTATCAAGGAGTCGTTTGCCCAACTCTTCGTTTTGTGTTCTGTTTCAGGACTTACGAGATTGGTCATTATGCGTTATCTTCGCCGTTTAAGGCGCTATACAAATTTATCATTAATTATAGATACAAACTGTGAAGCCTACATACCTCTAACTAATGTCTGATTGAAAAATACACATTCTGGACAGAATTGTAATAACATTACTTAAGTATAAGTTGCAGTTGACGTATAGAAATATATGCTGTATTACACAGTATATTTTCTTATCGGTATTGGAAAACAGACCAAACTTATGTCAACATGAAACACTACTAGTATATAGAATTGCAATTTCTGTCTTTGACAAATTATTACTCAATGTTAACGAAGTATCAGAGTTTTTGACATCATAGAAGGTTGTGCTTGAATAAAAATGAAAAAAAGGAAATTTGTTATCAGTCATTCAAAAATTGCTTTGTAAAACATCGCTCTGATTCTACGCGCAGGTACTCCAAACCTGGTTTATCTTCATTGCAAAATTTCCTACAAGTTCTTTGATGATCGTTTATGAATTGTGCCTTTTGTTAGCTGAATATTCTCATGAGACAGAATTTATTGAAAAGTTTCTATATGAGAAGAAAAAAATCACTAAGTTGTGACGTTTAATTCAAATTTCGATATATCGACGACTTTTTATATGATAATAATTTTCATTCATATGTCGATTCGATATATATCCCAGTGAACTTGAAATAAAGGACACCACAGAATCATCCGTGTCTGATTCGTACTTGGATATTTCATTGAACATTGACGACAGACAACAATCCATAGACATTAATGGCTAAGTAACAAGTCAACTTACGACAAAAGACAGTGTCAGCTTCATTCAATCGTCAATTTCTCATATTTGGGGAAATATTCTTCACAATCGCCTGCATATTGGTGGTTAATGTCACTCACCTTATTCGTATCGCAAGCGCATTGTTACTTACTAGTCTTTGATCGAAACAAGTTAACTAGACAACGAGTTGTTGTCTGGCGTGTTTCAACAGTCAACGTGAAGAACTCTAGCATTGCTTTAATATCACTTGTGCGTAGAACCAGAGTGGAGTTAACACAGTAATTCTAAAATGACTGATCATTAGACAAGAATATTTCCTTTTTCCATTTTTGTTGAAGAAGCAACTATCTATAATGCCAAAATTTCTCGTGAGGAATGGTTGTGCAAGGTGTTGAAAGGTCATATTTTAATATTGTTGATTTCAGAAAAGTTCTGGAATTTCAAATGTACTAGCCTACTAGTTCTTCAGAATTTTAAGAATCCACATTTCATTTACACCACTTCTAGCATACATGTATTTTGTTTCATAATACATCTAAAGTTGTTCCTGCACAACTGTCAATATTTTTGTGAGGAACAAAGATTGGGTTTGTTGGAACACTTTCTGGATCTTTCTTTGTAAGGCTTTTGTGAGTTTTGGAATCCAGTATAAGATCGGTGGCTAATATTCACCCATTGCATGGTATATTAAATGTATTTAAAACTGAAACATGATTTTGACGAATTCCATCTTTTGAAACAGCGGTTGGAGTGCAAGTACGATTACCAAATATGGAATTAATGTCAAGTTCGTATAAAAGTTGAAATAATGAGCCTTACAAAGAAAGGCGATGTTGTTACACGGTTTAACATTTGGAACCAAGTGTCTAGTTTAAAACAAAATTTCAAACTGTTTATTGTTGGTACGATATCCATCTCTATACCATAACTGGAGTATTCAATTTTCTTTCCGAGTCACTTATCTTGAGCTTATTCAACACGTTGTTCGTTTAATCTACATGTATTTACAGCTCATTGTATTTATAATTTTATATATACATGCCTGTATGCTGTGAGCATTGGTCTCAATGAAGACTATGATACTGCACTAATGGAGCTACCTTCTTTAAATAAAATATTATTATCATCATTATAAGTATTATTCAGGCATCAAGGTCATAATCTGGGAATAGATTTAAGTCAAAGGTTTTTTTTTTACTTATAACTTTTAAAAGATTTATCGACCACAAATGTTAAAAAAAAAAAACCAGTGCTGATTTATAAAAAAATATTAATGGAAACACTGAAAATTGTATTTTTGTATGTAACAATGTATGTGGAATTTATTTCAAACGTTAGTTTAAGTCTATTCTCCGCTTATGGTCCTGTTTTCTAGTATAGGTCTCGATTTGATACGAAATATAATTCCATATAATGTTACAAAACATTGGAAATATCTGAAACATAGAAGTATCTCCCTCATGCAAACCTCTTCTCCTTTCCTGGCTTTTGAGATTTGACGTTTAAATTAGGCTTTTTCTATAAAATTCTTTATATTTTCTTTGGCTTTTCAAACTTTTAGGCTTCAACGCATCGCTGATGTGAATTATTTTTCGAAAATGTGCCTAATACTGTGCTACAAATAATATAACAGATTTCCATTTATACTCTGGGTTGGAATATCAACTGCTGGTGATGGTCGCGTCCCCGAGGATATCATAAGCCCAGTTAGTCCATATCTTAATATAGGTCTCCATTTGATAGGAAATATAATTCCGTATGACGTCACAAAACACTGGAAATATTTGAAACTTTTTTTAAAAAGTATCTCCCTCATGCAAACCTTTTCTCCTTCACTGGCTATTGGCTTGATACTTTAAAAAGACTTTTTCTAAAAATTATTTTTTCATTGTCTTTGGCTTTCCGAACTTTTAGGCTTGAAGCATCGATGATGAGAAATTATTTTTCAAAATGTGCCACTTACGGTGCACCAAAATTAATATCACATTATGTTCATTTATTCCTATTGGCATGAATGCAAACCTTGATTCGACGATATTCAGTTAAATGTTTTTTTTTTAATTAAAAAAAAAATAAATTAAAACTGCATTCTTTAAAAACCCATCAAATGGTCTTTCAATAATATAGTGATCTATCATTTCATAATAAAATATATTGGTTTGAATAATAAGATACGTAAGGGGGAGTCATTTAGTATGATATGGCTATGTGATTTTTCAACCGTAAGCCAAAGAGTGTTTTTTTTTATAATCAGGTTATATCTTGATTAAATCCACTGGCTACCTATTTATGTGTGTTATGCCAAATCCATGTAATTGCTCATTTTATGTAATAGGCAAAATTTTGCCTATTTCATGAAAAAGGCAAGCAAATTGCCTATTTCATGAAATAGGCAAAACTCCTGCTGATTTCATGAAATTTGCAAACAGATCTTGTCCAGTACATGAAATAGGCAAACTGTAAATTCTCAGTTCAACTCTAAATATGCACTTTGCCTATTTCATGAAATCAGCAAGAATTTATTTACATTTTCCCTCCACCTCTCTCAGTAAAGCGTGAGTGTTAGCTCCTAACACAGAAAGTGAGTTTAGTTTACTGGCTGTTCAAAAGGATTTAAATATCTCTCACTACCCATACTATTCAATTATTGTATAAAATACAGTTAAATATTTTGCATAAAGATTTACAATTATGATATGATTTTACATTGCAGCATTTGGAATATGGAAGGAGACCATATAGTACAGCATTTGAATTAGAGGTAGACCAACTTATTCTCTCTCTCTCTCTCTCTTCTCTCTCTCTCTCTCTCTCTCTCTCTCTCTCTCTCTCTCTCTCTCTCATTCTTTAAGGTTTTTTTCATTTGTTAAAGAATGCTTCAATATCTGTAATACGTATTCCTAAAATAAATTTGCAAGTTTCATTTGCAATTTTCAAATGTTTCTGCAATGAAGAATTAAGTATTACCATTTTCTATCTTTCTAGAAATACAGTTTCGTCAATGAAAAACTTGTGATTATCCAATGATCCAATGCAAGAATTGCTTGAATGAATTTTGACATGGCCTACATGTATATGGTTAATGATTTCGAAAAAAGTTTGTGAATTAATTACGATAACTATCGTTGTCAGGTTGTGGTATTGCATAAATATTATTTTTATTAAGCATGATTATGATAACTAGCAATAAGATAAAGTTTGTCGTCCTGCTCTATACGTGTTTGTGTCGTCACACAATCTCTTCCCGTGGGGTGCTAATGAATATTGATTGTTTTGTTTATGTCAATCAAGGAGAACTCTACCTCAGTTAAACATTAGTTTAATTAGCCACTTAGAGATAAATTAGTCATAAAAATAAGTAAAAAAGAATTTAGAACTAAATAAAAAATAAAAACAAAAATTAAACATAAAAATTAGTGAAGAAAAGTAGGCAAATTATTGATAAAACAAGTAAAAGATGAAAGAGAATGAAGAATTTTAAAAGTTTATGCAAACTACTCTCGTTACATATCAAAATTGTCAAAAAATTCATGATTCTGGTGTAGCCAATGAAAATCCTGGCAGACTCTGCATGTAAATATCAAAGAAACACTTCAAAGTTAATATTAATGTCATTTTATTTTTGAATTACATTTTCAACTTCTTTAAAAAAGATAGATATGATAATAATCCTAAAGAACTTTCACTTAAAAATCTAGTAAAAATGTGCTGATATAAAGAAAAAATTAATTATTTAAAAATTTTCAAAGACAATATTTTGACAACAAAATATTACCAAGTATCACAGATATTCGAAAAGATAATAAGTGAATGCATTTTGTTTAAAACTTACAGTCCAAATGATATCAGTTGAAGTAATTTAGAATTCATTACCCTCTTGATTTGTGACCTCCTGAAGTACCCCCTTTCCACGAGAGGGTTCAGTAACGGCCATTCGTGAAAGGCATCACTGACCAGATTAAGGAAATTATTAGCTTCCGTTCTCCATAGAGCTGAATGACCATTAACTGGAATATTCTAGGGCTATAAAGATAACGAATTGTGCCGCTTCTTTTAATTGAAATATGATCACAATACAGCTCTTCAATTCCTTAGCAAAGTGAGAAACGTTCCATATTTGGAAATCTTAAAACAAACAATTCACCGTGGCTATTTTTCGAAAGTATTGAAAATGATTTTTCTCCTAATTTTTCCCCCTTTCTCATGTTAATGTATTTTTTGTAAGAAGGATCGTTCTTAACCCCTTCTGTTCTGAATGGAGGTGTATTGATGTAAAATAAGTTTGAGCCAATCTGTTATCGGCACGGGCTATCGGAGGTATTTACTGACAACCATATTTGAACAAGTCCAGTAAGCTCCGCCTTAACATTCGAACATTTTGAACGAACAAGATAAAATCATAAGGAAGTATTACATTGATTAGTCTACCATGCTACCGGATTTCAGAAACTATCAACTTGGCACAATCTGTTTCAGAGTAATAAGAACTTTATTAGTTCAGCGAAAGATTTGAGGAGAATATATTACGAGGAGAAACTCAACTAATGTAGATATACAATCGTAGATTTCCGTATTTATTTGTTTTGATAGTGTGTTTAATGATTTTGGATATATCTACATTTGGGACTTCCAAAATGTCCTTTAATATTGATGCTTTACTTTCAAATGATGCGTCACAAAAAACAGACTCTAAATTGAGCAATAAAAGACAAAGTGATGGAGGACTTCGCAAATCAAACAGTGCCAGCAGCACCAAAACACACCCGACAAAGGACCAGCCGGCCTCGCCCTGCAGTTCACCTCGGCCTTCGTCCTCGGGATCCAGCAATAGATGCGCGTCCAGTCCCGAGTCTAGCGTCTCCCCCTCTAATTCGGTGAATATTCCGGCAGGAAGTTTTATCCCCCGTCCCGGACTTTTGAATCTTCAGCATTCTGGATCTCTCATGGCATCTAACCACATGCACGGACTATTCCCTGCGGCCCACCAAATGTACGGCTATGGCTCTCAGCCAGGCCATCCTATGTTACCTGTTCTGCCTGGGAGTGCATTTCATTCACCCATGAATCCTGGACTTAAAATGTCTTCATCACATCAAGGGATTCAACCATACCTGAATGAGTGGTTTGCCAGAGGCGGCATGTTCATGCCGAGAATGATGGACTATGGAGGTATGGTTTATTTTGAATTCACAAAAATTGGATTTGCATAAATGTACAATATCTATGTATGTAGATTAAACACATAAAAATGTACAACCAAACAGTGCATATTTACACAGAAATAAAATAAATGTTAATAAGTATTTGTTTAATGCATAAATTATGAATAACAGTTATCATTAAAATTGGTCATTACATGTAACATATTGATTTTCAAGGAAATGTTTTTGGACATCTTTTTTCAGTAAAAAGAAATGAATTTCTTCAATTTTTCCCCATATGCTCATGCACAAAATTATCAATATCTCCAAAAGTTTTTTTCGGTTTTTTGTTAGTTTTTTTTTTTTTTATAATGTTTACAATAGCTGTATTGTAAGCATTTCTTTGACTATATACAACAACGTTAGTTAAATAATATCACTCGTGAAAACAACAATAATAAATAGATACGAACAATAATGATAATAGTAAGTAAATAAATATAATTATCTACAGAAATTGCACATTAGATTCTAAACAAGATAACTTCAGAGCTACACGTTGAACCTGACTAAAACAATGTTGTGTAAACCTGAGACTAAGAGTGCATTCATCTGGCTTATCGGGAACCGTATCAGTTCATACTCTCCACATAGGCTGAACAAACAACTTCAGCATGTAATCATGTATTTGATCATGCTGTCATTTATTACGGTTCAAAAGCTTTTATTTTGGTAAGTATAAACACTTACACGGTGCTCTCAAATTATTTACACCGACGGCCCAAGAGTGACATGGCCGTGCGATGTGACTGTTTTATAAGGACGAATAAATAAAAAAAAAAAAAATAATAATGTACAATGAAATTGTGTTTCTGTAACGAAGCAGGCACGTGCGATCTGGCGTTACATACATGTATTTCGTGCGATTGGAACAAAATGATATTTACACAACATCCTTTGGATGTTTGCTGCGTTTCTGTCTGCTTTTATGAATAATCATGATATCATATACTTATCACAAAATATGTCTATGCTAAATTGTTAGATTTCTGATCTTTTATATTATTTTTAAAATCTTCAGATGAAGATTAATAGTTATGGCAAGTCAAAATGGTATTTCAAAACATGGGGAATTTTTAAAAAACATTTTCCCACATGATTTTTAAGCTTGATCATAGGCTCCATCTGTGTGAGAACAGACTAATGCACAGAAAGCCTAGACTTAGACATTGTTTCTATCCTTGTCCGTCGTACCGTCTGCACGGGAACGAGGGATCAGCAAGCGTCTCGTGCACCCAGATCACGGAAAAACGGATCATTTCCTGACAAAACAAAACCCTTCGATGAAGATAAATGAACATTAAAGCTGGAAGATGATATATAGATTGTAGATGATCTTAAGATTATAAGCCTTCTAAGCGCTCAAAAATTTAGAATTAAATCGTCTAAATCTTTAATGTGTTGAAATAAGGTTTAATTTTGTAAAATCGGTGTTTGTTTTAATAAATTTGTCTTATCAAAGATTATATAAAAGTTCTGTTTCTCACTAATTTGACAAGAATTATTTTGAAATCCAAACATTTTCTTTGGTCGATAATCAATTGACATAAGCTGAAAAATATTTTTTTTTATCTACTTCCCTTCGCTAATGTAGATTCAGGATCCAGAAAAAAAATCAACAATTTTATAACTAGATCAAACATATATATGTTAAAAATTATATACATGCATATATTTAAACAGAAAAAAGAAAGGAAAAAAGGGGCATATGCCTTGAATACAAAAAACCTAGACTGTGTTAACTAATTTATTTTGGAAATATAACCGCAAATAAAGAGAATGGAAATTTAAATGAAATACAAGAAACGAAAGCCTCTTTTCAAAAAAGCGAGTTAGATTACATAAATTTATTTGAAATTTTAAAATTGATATTTTTTTGATCTAAATATATATGACTTCAAAGGTATGGAAACAAAGTATCTTTGTCTAAATCACAATATAATAAAATTCATATCAGAATGGCAAAAAGCTTTACAGTATAAGACGAAGATCAATCATGATAATATTTAACAACTGATGATAACACAGGAATAACGTTCAATTGATGAAGTGAAATTACGGGGACTTTGGAATATCCAATACCAATATTTATTTTTGAGGAGAGGGATTAAACAGAAATGGCTTGCAGCTGAATGTATAGTTTTATGGTTAAAAAGATTATGTTAGAATTGATGTTTTAATGTTTATATTAAAGAAATGAGAGACTCCAGCGAAGAAATTCAATATATGCAATCAAAATCATGCAACACATACATGTATATTCTGAACAGGACATTACCAGTTCCACTCGTTTGGTATTGTACTATTATCATAGTTCCTTTCTATCACAGTTAAAATTCAATTAATTCTCTCAAACCACAATTAAAATGGTACATGAAGTACAATACAAAAGTCAGATTTATAAGTACAAAATCAATCACTAGTATATACGCCTAAATTTTATTTACTGGTTCGTTAAAACACCCTATGGAATATGATTTCACTATTGGAAGAGTGATAAAAACTCTCAATTATTTCATATGTGTAATTATTCTTCCATAATGTTAAAAGTAATGTCATTTAAAAAAGTTCCTATCATCGTTAAATTAAAGCTGCAAAGTGTTGTTCTTCTATTACGGTCAAATTCAAGGTGTCGAAAAATTAAGAAGTGAGTATTAAAATATACATCGTTGCTTCTAGTAAAGGGACATATTGGAGTACAGTATTCGAAAGCATTTTTCTGTTGATTGAGAAATTCTCTCCAAAAATCAATCTTTCACAAAGGGGAACGATTTAACAAATGTTTTGATACTGTGTGATGTTTTCGAGTGAAAACACATTCATTGGGTCTGTAGACTCGGGAGGAATCGTAGCAACGAAAAGCAGTGTACGACCCAATTTATCACGCGCTACAGCGACTAATTGTGTGAATAATCACTGCTCTTAATCCGTAACTTCTACCGACGAACTCATATGCAGGAGGAACATAGAAATTGCAACAAGTGAGTTAATCCCCAATTGAACAAAATTAATTGCTTTCTTTACAATTTGGTTTTGTTCCTATCTTACCATTGTATTAGGAATGGACAGGTATTTGCACCTGTACGTATAAAATCAAATATTTATCCCGTCTATCTTATCTCCAAAATTCAAGTAGTATGCTATATCATTAAGTTCCCCTTAAACCAATTATGTAGACCTTAATCCCTACAATCCGGAATTCAAGATACGGCGTGGATTCGGACAATAAGTGTAACCTTTCATGTCGTGTTGGAAATCATTATCAGTGGGCTACCAACACAGACGTCTTGTAGCGTAAACAAATTTTGAATCCATTTTGCCAATCGATGAGCGATATTTAC
This sequence comes from Ostrea lurida, assembly GCA_903981925.1. Lineage (NCBI taxonomy): Eukaryota > Metazoa > Mollusca > Bivalvia > Ostreida > Ostreidae > Ostrea > Ostrea lurida. The sequence continues at coordinate 13,340 of CAJDSM010031995.1, forward strand.
GTGATACGGAATTAAAAAATGGCGATAAGGTATATTATACGTTAAGCTGGGCAAATCCAGCTGTGTATGGCTGAAGTGAGAACAAGATTTACACGTCCAGTGTTGGGCGATTACGTGTGTAGCAGGTCAACTGCTTACTAGATTTACATGTTGCGGGTATTCTGCACACAAAATGGGGGGAAAATGAAAGGAAACCAGCCCTCTCCCCCCAACCCCATCAGTTTTCAATTTATATATATATATATTTATGAAAAGTACTATTGCCAACGACAGGGACCCAAAAAAAAAATAAATAAATAAATAAAAAAAATAAGAAATAAAAAAAAATTAAGAAATGAAAAACAGAAAAATTTAACCAGAATTTCCTTTAAATTTGTAGTCCGATGCATTTCAACTCACTCTATAACGGTGACCTATCAAATACAGAAATATTGACCAAACATTGTTGCTTGATTACTCACAGAAATGATTGATTACTCTCTTATCTAAAGGTTATTTTCTACCAGCAAAACTTATTTTCTATTGACAACTTATAATCAATTTATATATGTCAGTTTACAGAAAAACTGGCGAAAAATACATAGAAAAAATTCGATAAATAGAAATTAAGCATGTTTAGAAATTAATTATTGATATTAGTATTTTAATAATAAGTATTTATAATTAATATTCACGATATTTAAATACTTAAAATACCATTGACGTAAACACGTTAAAAACTTTGCAATATCTTACAACTCGTTAACATGTAAAATATTTATAAAACAATCTCCGATTTGATATTGCTAAATTCTTACTTCAAACAATAATTTCAAACTTGTGATTTTATCATTCTTTTCAAAAAACTTAATATATGCTAGTATTACTATTAGGAAACCTGGCGAGGATTAATGATGCATATATGATGGAGATGATATTTGGTACCTGATAAACAGTCATTCAAATATGTTTTAGCAAATACTCAGTCTTATATTAGTCGATGGATACCCTTTTTAAAATAAACTTTTACAGATTTCCTGCTGCAATAAGCCTTGTTTTACGTCATGGAAATACTGAACAGGTGTCTTGAATTTTGAGGATAGTTTATTTTAACAGAACTTTGAAAAACTCAACTGCTCCCCTTAGTTTCAATAGTTTCTTTCTCAGATTTTCTTTTGCTTGAAAATTCAATATGTACAGAAGATTTTCATGATTGCTTTTATTTTGACAAGCTTTCACGCTCTCGTCGGGTCATGATATCTAAAGTGGGATTAAAGTTTTAATTTACCCCCTCTCCTGAGAACGAGAGGCGGTGTCGAGTGGGAATCGTTGACTAGGTGCAGGTTAATTGTTTTAATATTTCACCATATTATTCCCTGTTGACTGACGTGCTAAGCTTTTGTTTGCCACTTTTAAATATTTCAGGAATGTGTGATTTTCAATTATCTGACAAAAATACATGTTCTTCTTATTTTTCAAGAGCCAATCTTTATCAATTGATTGAATAAATCACATATGTTGTGTCAGATGAATCTGGCTTTTTAGAGATTACACCTCAATAAATACCACGATTCGCCCGAGCTTATCAGTGGTGACCATCTCCAACTGCAAGAAAAACGAATTATGTTAGCTTGCAAAGAATGAAAACGCATAATTGAAGAACTTCTTTACATTTGTGTAATATATAATGCCAAACAAGCTCCTGTAATAAATGAAATACAGTTTTTTTCTGCAAAAAGAACAAATGAAAATTCAGATATTATTCAGTGCATATAATTTAATTACTATTTGATAGCCCAGCCCCTGTAATAAATGAATACAGGTTTTTTTTTCTGCAAAGAGAAAAGGAAATCAAAGTACTTAAAGTTCTGAAACGAGACAAACAAAAAAAGATTATACATGTAAGTGGAATCAGTGTCTAATTCTTTTAGAATCGTCTACAATAAAACAAAACATTACATGATCAGCTCTCATTTTATACTTTGTTTTAATTTGGTGTCCTATATTTGTGTCTATGTTTCAGTTTAAAGCAAAGTATAAAAGTAACGGCGATCTGATCACATAAATATTAATGTTTGTTTATCGTGGAAATTACATTTTTATAACACATGCAGATCTGTAGTGAATTACACCCTTCATTTTAAACACACCCTAGCTATCATGGGAATTTCCTCATCCCTTTCTCGATTTTGTCCAACAAATTTTCATCCCGACAATTGATAAACGTTTGATAATATTCTTCAATTCCAAATAATTTCATTCTTGAAATTAGCCAATCACGTAACACCTCGCATACGGCGGTTTGGTACTCTCTTTTCCAATATGTCGACATTACGCAACATTCAAAAACCATTACTACCCATAATGCTCTGCGTCTCCACACACTCTCTTTCAGTCCAAAACTAGCTATCGGACAAAACTGCGTCAATACCTACATTGCATAGATAATGTAACTGGTTTTCATTGTTGGATAAATTAATTGGGACAATAAAACAATGCTGTTAAACTGAGGGTTTTCACTTTGATAGAAAACATCTGTCGTCGGAAGAAATCAAGTGCACTTCCCAATGAACAATATTTTTA
>CAJDSM010031996.1:5842-16633 GCA_903981925.1 Ostrea lurida
ACCAAAATGAGTGATACTATCCCTTTAAAATTTTCTGGTTATTCAGGATAAATGAACAAAATTGTAAGCTAGTTTACATTTCCGATCAATTATTCTAGCATCATTGAAGAGACATAATTTTGTCGAAATGCGCATCTGGTGCATCAAAATTGGTACCGTATATGATTTATATTATTTTATCTTATTTTATTTTATATTATCTCAATCGATGTGTTTACTATAGTTGGTGGGAATGTTTTATTTATTATAAACAATCCGTTGGTATTCCTATGGGTACTAACTGTGCCCATTATTGGCAGACTTATTTTTATATTCATATAAAGTATAATTTGTTCAAAAACTATTACGGGAAAAATGAAATATTGCCGTGTCTTTCAACCTTACATATAGGTATATAGATGAATTAACAATCATAGTTTTCACCTTTATGTACATTTGATATATCCCGACGAATTCGAAATAAAAGACGCAACATAATCTGACATAACATAACAAATATGCTTAATATTTGGATATTTTACTTAATATTTACTCTCATGGCAGACTGACGACTACATTATATGATAAACGGTGGAATAGTCAACTTTCCCTTTCTATGTAGTAATATACCACTATCACCTGCTCATGGTGTGTATATCTCCTACTTGATTCGATACAAAACACCATGCTATGCGTATGAGGACTTTTTAAAGCGAGGCCGACTACCAACAAAAAGTTTATGTTGCAGGGTTATAAAAATATCGTTTAAAGTCATCATTTTGCAAATTCTACGGTCTCTATAATTACCTTGTTTCCGATTACAAATTATAACTAATTCACATTTTGACTTTTGATTTCTTTCATACCGTTTGTTAAACTGTCATTTTCGTACTGAATATGACGACAGGTAATTTTCTTTATTTCAGGGGCCTCGGAAGCTCTCGGCGTTTTAGACTTTTAAAGTTACTTTAGAGGTTAATTTTACTCTATATTTATACGATGATGATTAAGTTGGTCACCAAAGGGGGTGGGGGCCTTTCTAAATCCGCCACTAAGCTGTGTACTAGTGACATGTATTCCTCCGCATAGGCAACGTAAGGTACTTTACTGCATGTTGATAAGAATTATCTAGGTAGACTATCTCCACTTAATTCCTACCCATCGTTATCCATAATACGAGTTTCTTCGCAACTTTATTTCGAGTTATTATATGTTATTACAGCTCCAGCAGGTAATATCGGCTGATAAAAGTTGTCTGTGTTCTATATTTCCCGAAGCCGGAAGTCGGGGAAATATGAAACACAGACACTTTTATCAGCCCATTATTACCTGCCGGGCTGTAATAACAATTTTGTTCATACTTCAAATCAATATTAATTAAATTTCCCACACGGTCGTCCCATTAGATTTTCTATTAAAATGTTCCGAGTATTTGACGTGTTAACGTCATCTGATCTGAACCTTGTACCGGTCACAGTTGTAACACGTCACAGAACAAATTGATCGAAAGTGTGATAATGACGTTGTTTGAGGCAAAATCCATACGGCAGAACTTTGACATTGTTTATGTTATCAGAGTTATCTCTTCTTCGCCCATTTTTCTACTGTTTACAAACTTTGTGTTCATCTGCCCTTGTTAATACATTCTTACAAACAGTGTGATTGCATCAGGACTTCATGAGAGTTGGTTTCAAAGGAGTCCAAAAATCGCGAGCATTCACCAACGTATTTCGTCACAGTAAGATCACGTGATCTATAATACCTGTCTCAGGCAGGTAATATAGTCTCATTAATAAACGGCTAATGTGAACCAATCCAAAATTCCTAGAAATCTAATTTGCAGTATCGACAAAATGTAATAAGCACAATTCTGGAGCCTCGTATGTAGTATTCCGTAATTATTGTTTCCCAGTTCGGGAAACCTGTTGAGGTTCTGATTTTAGTGATCGAGATAGGGGTTTCCAGTTTGTTTGGTTTACCGATCAGTTCTACTCGTTTGATCCAGAAATAGAAATAAACTGTACATGTAAGATATCGAATTTTAGTGAATGTGCTTATAGTCCCCTATATATTTTTATGCATTGTCTGTAGTATGATAAAGGAGGTATCTTGTCTTGTAGATTCTGGACTTGTAAACCCTGATATGAGATATCAGCTGATCAGCTTAGATTTGGTGATTATGTTGATGGATAAGTTTATTACTTTTCTTGACTTGTGCGCTGATAGAGGTCTGTTGGGTTGGTGACGATGTGTATTATTAAACTTTTAAACTGTCAAGTTAGTCTTACGACAACTTGTATATTATTGAGAGTCATATTCTGTCGTGTCATGTGAAATGACCAATTTCCAGCGTATTTAGTGTTAACACTTGATCATGGAGTACATAATAGCTACCATTTGTATATATGTGTGATATCCCTCACATATATGTAATTGCATATGATTTAGTGTTGAGTTAGGTTGATGAGTAATTGTGTTGTATGTACACATGTTTTCTATGACAATCATACATGTAAACATCATTCGATATTGCACTTTGTTACATGAATTGTTAAATTTATAATATTGCTAATTTTGTTCTTTGCAGATCATTGCTGCTCTTTGTGAATCCTACAATTAAATGTACCAAGTTAAAAACGGCCAACTCTTGTCGCTTGGCTACACATAGTGGGCCACATCGTTCAACCGCATAGAGAAGTGCAGAATTTTGGGAATTTACAATGTCCACTATCCTGAGTGTATATACAAAATTAATTATCTGTCATCTTCCTATACCCATAAATAAACATTCATCAATATGACCAATAAGACGATTAACAAATATATTTGGGTTTTATGCAAAGCTTGGGTCATTTTATAATATTCTTTTCTAAAACTGTCATTGATACATAAAGAACAAGACAATTAAGTGGAGCGTTGGGATTTCAACAGTTTTCATAATATTAAACCAATCTCTAAAAGGGCCGGAGGTTTGTCAAAAAACCCTAAGCGGGACCTCCACATACGTGTATATACATTGTTACTATCGACAATTTTATATATGCAACAATAAGCTTGTCTCAATACAAGGGAACAAAAAATAGATGCTTTTGTAGGTGGGTGGCCTAAATATTTTTTCAAAATAATGACCATTTTAAAAGGAGAGTCATGAATCCAAGAACCCTCCACTAATTATGTTGTCAAACGAACTTGCCTTAACACAAGGGGTCAGGAAAATATTATGGATTTTTAGAGTGGATATCTCAATAGTTCGAAACTATATCAAACAATCTAAAAGGTTGGAGTCAAGTCATGTCAATGAACATTTCTCAACACAAACGAACAAGGAAATATGGGTGTGAGTGTCGGGATATCAATAGCTATAGGTTTTAAATATTAGAATATTTTAAAAGCAAGGGGAGCAGTTCATGACCCAAAGCCCTCCAAAATATGTGCAGTGAACTTGTCTCGACACAAGGAATGAAGATAATATAGGTTTGATGGTGGGGACCCAAAGTTTACAAGGCAAGACCACCTTGTGTAAGAACAGTTTACGACTCTCAGCTCTTATCTCCCTACTGTTGTCTCCATCATGACAAGGGGGGGAGGGGTGTTACCTTTGAACAAACTTGAATGTTTTTCCATTAGTTTGACAAACTGAACACTTATGTTTTTTGAAGAAGGATTTTAATATATCTTTCCTATAGAAAACCTATGTTAAACTTTGGTTCCATATTGTGGCCCCATCCTGATGCCCGGGGCTTCGCACTATAATCTACACCTATAGTAATAACACTTCCATGTTGATTTTGGAGAACTCGTTGCACTTGATTTGTTTTGAAAAGAAGATTTTTTACGATATCTCCCTTTATAAACCTTTGCTGTCTTCCTATTTGTGGCCCCATCTTGACCCCATGGGCCACCATTATTGAATAGATATGAAATACAATATAGGTGTTTCCAGGGTTCCTTGTTTGCCCCAACTCTGTTTTTTCTATTTATTTGGGACTTACAAGAATTGATCACTGTTCGTAATCGTTGCCTTTACATTATACAATATTACTGGGACTTGAGCAACATTGATTATTGTTAGTCCTAGGGACGAAATATTCCCGACGCAGACTGGAGGGCAATATTGTCGTCCAAGAGATTAAGAATAATCGATATTTCGAAAAACACAGGCAGATAAATGTTTTTTGTTATCATGAAAAAACACAACCATCAATAAAATAGATATTTAGTTTTGCCTTTCTCACTCATATCGGCCCATTGGCTATAATCTCCTCCAAAAAATACCGTCATAAAATCTTTCGTCGATTCTTATCCCAATTTCCCAATGTTATTGCCCAGCGACTTTGTCTTCTAGTTTGCTCCAAATTTATGTGAGCTAGACATCGAATTGCCATGACTGATTTTCATTTCTACTCGCTTTAATCTTTTATTTTAATTGCTGACGTAAGTGTTGTTTTGAAGTTTGCCATTCGTTTTATTACGTTACAATAAATCTTTCTTTATAAATGGCGATCAAATCAGTAAAAAGGGTGGGGAAACTCATCTGCCGGTCAATAGTTTAAAATCAAATGAACCGTCAATATTTTTTGGAAGGAGTAAATATCAATCATTGTTGAGTGTTTTTCTCTATTATAGAAAAATATAGAGATATTCTTTTACTGCATTCCATGCTTTTCATGGTAATTTGACAAACTGTACACTTACTGTTCTTGAGAAGACAATTCTTAAAGATTTTCCTATGATTAAACCTATGTTGAATTTGGTCACCTAGTGGCTACATCCGACCCCTGGACCACCAGTTGAAATCTTGCATTCTTCACTATTAATGAGCTCCATATTATTATTTGACAAAACGCCGCACTTGCAGTTCGAGGAAGAAGAATTTCTTAAAGACATTTCCTAATAAAAGCTTTTATATTAAACTTTGACCCCTATTGTGCCCAACCCTACAAGCCGGGGGTCATGATCTTTACAAATATATCAGGGAAGCTTTTCAGATAAATATCGTACTCTTCTGATTCAATCGGTCTTGGAAAACGATTTTTAAGTTATACAGGCTCACGGCGGGTTTATTGTGGACCGCGTCAGCAGAGGATGCTTACCTCCCCCATGGCACCTGTTCCTGCCTTCGCTTTCTCGAAGGTCCGTGTTGCCCTACACTCGATTTGTATGTGTTTTTTTGGACTATGGATACGTTTGATACGTGTTACTTTCGCCATTATTATCAAACTTTGGTTCCCCATATGAGTTGCCCCACCCCTATATCCGGGATCATTCTCTGAAGAAACTTGGAATCTACTTATATCAGGAAAGCTTTTCGGTTAATATCTACTTTTTTTTGGCTCAATGGTTCTTTGAAAACACGGAATCTTTAGAATATTTCCCCTATAATAGACATGTAAAAAAACTTTTGGATTTTTTTTTTTTCCCCTTTTTGGCTCAATCCTATCCCCGGGGTATGATTTGAACACTCCACTATATGGAGTTTTTATAATAAAAGTTTCAGCCTTTTCTGGCTTTAATTGGATTCTTGAGAAGATTTTTAAATGGACACCCACTCTATTATTGCCATATTTTCGTGATTATCTTCCCCCTTCCATGGGGAATTGGTCTTGCATTTGAACAAAATTGAATCCCCTTACCAAAGGGGTGATTTGTAGCCATATTTGTTTGACATTTAGCTCTGGTATCTGGAGAGGGAAGAAGTCGAAAAAATGGACAATGTTTACAGACAGACGGGCAGACAGATAGTTTAAGACAGACGTATGGGAACGGACGGACGACGACAGACATCCGATGATCATAAAAGCGTCACATTGAACCTTCGCGTTCAGGTGAGCTATTTTCTTTATCAAATACATTTTAGGAGATTGACGGGCTTCGTGTTTTCAGAATAACTCTTTACAAACGTTATTCAATCGCAACAAAACTGGAGCGTACTTGGTCATCCACACAATCTCCCAGAGTATAAAGTTTGTACAGGAAAGTTGAAGCCGGGAATTGTCATTCGAAGGCAAGACAACGACTCGCATGTTTGACAAGTGTCTGAAGCACATGACTGATAAATTAGAAATTGAAAAGGCTTATCAAGCTGGATTATTATTTCGTAGTCTACAAAGTAGAATGTCATACAATATACAACACTTATTGATTTTAAGGGATAGTGCTCACTCATTTTGTCAAAACCAATTTTAAATTGAATCAAAATGAGCCCAAATGACTTATATAGCAGATTTTCTTGCTAAAAATAACAATCTTTATGCATTATCTGTATTCATTTCCAAATCTAAAACGTTTCGATCTTAAAAATCATTTCCCATTAATTTTTTGCCTTCCTGGAATGAAAAATTCAATTTCTATATATTAGGGCATTCCTTTTTGTAACTTTTGAGGAGGAAACATACAAGCCATTTCTAGTTTGCAAATACATTCATTATATATTTTTACTATATCAAAGGAATAAGATGATTAGGTGAAAAAAATTCACCAAAATGAGTGATACTATCCCTCTTTAAAATTTTTCTTTGGTTATTCAGGATAAATGAACAAAATTGTAGCTAGTTTACATTTTCCGATCAATTATGCTAGCATCATTGAAGAGACATAATTTTTTTGTCAAATGCGCATCTGATTGCATCAAAATTGGTTACCATATTATGATTTTATATTATTTTATTCTTATTTTATTTTAGTATCTATTCTCAATCATGTGTTTACTTATAGTTGGTGGGATGTTTAATTTATTATAAACAATCGTTGGTATTTCCTATGGGTTACTAACTGTGCCCATTATTGGGCCAGACTTATTTTGTATATTCATTATAAAGCTATAATTTGTTTTCAAAAACGTATTTACGGGAAAAATGAAAAATATTGCCGTGTCTTTCAACCATTACCATATAGGTTATATAGATGAATTTAACAATCATAGTTTTCACCATTTATGTTACATTGATATATCGCCGACGAATTCGAAATAAAAGACGCAACATTAATCTTGACCAAACATAACAAATATGCTTAAATATTATGGATATTTTACTTAATATTTACTCTTCATGCCAAAGGACTGACAACCATTCATATCGATAAACGGTGGAATAGTCAACTTTCCCTTTCTACTGTAGTAATATACCCACTATCCAACCTGTTCATGGTGTGTTATATCTGCCTTACTTGATTCGATACAAAACACCATGCTTATTGCGTTGAGGACTTTTTTAAAGGCGAGCCGACTACCAACAAAAGTTTTATGTTAGCAGGGTGTATAAAAATATTCGTTTAAAGTAATCATTTTGCAAATTCTCGGTCTCTATATAATTCCTTGTTCCGATTATACAAATATAACTAATTCACAATTTTGACTTTTGATTCTTCATACCGTTTGTTTAAACGTCATTTTTCGTTACTGAATATGACCGACAGGGTAATTTCTTTATTTCAAGAAAGGCTCACGGCGGGGTTTGTGACCGCGTCAGCATGAGGATGTTAGCCCTCCATTGGCACCTGATTCCTGCCTTCGGTTCTTGTCGGAGGTTTCCGTGTGCCCTTACACTCGACTTTGTTATATAGTTTTGGGGACTATCATTTACGTTTTACATTGTGTTAACTTTGCCATTTCAATCAGGTTGTGAAATCCTTCGATTTTGAAAGAAATCCATAATGAGTGTTAATCATGTTTTACTCAAACGCAATATCAAACCTGTCAAGAACAGAAGTTTTGGAAAATTTGCCAATCATGCTTTAAGATTGGCTAACAAACACTGAGAGTAAGAAGGCGACACAGTTAAGCAATTATAACTTTACTGAGATTGTTGTGTTGACTCAGTAGCAAACTTAGATTTAATACAACCATAGTGAGAAACCTGAATTAATCCGCCTCACTATTATGTTTTCTAATTTGGCAAAGGTCAGGGTAGATTGTGTCACTTCGGGGTTTGAGCATTGAGCATTTGTTGTGGAGGTTGCCAGACCGATCATAATTTTGACATTTCTGTAATAGGTTCAATACGCCTGTACACCTTGTCAGATGAGGCTTAATAGCTGAATGGGGTTGAAGCAGTACCCCAGATCAAGAGTTGTAAAGCACGACCAATTGTCGGCAACGTCTAACAAAGAAGAAACTAAAGTGGCAGGAAAGGATCAGTGGTTCCAAACACTATCACAGAGTCTGCAATAGGGAATAGGAAATGTAGGATTCTATTGTAAATTAGTTTTCGTGATTATGTGTCTTGATTCTGCCTAGAATTCTTTGATTCTGTCTTCTATCAGAAAAAAAATATATTGATTGTTATATATGTACAGATGAGTGTTTGTATAGTTTGTTAGCTTGTAAAATAGCAGTCGCTTTATTTTGATTTCCCTTAAGCCCTAATTATTAGTATTTGAAATTTAGGGGGGTAGGGGTGTATCGTAAGTATTTACAGCAGAGGAACTGCCGCACTCGGAAAACACATTTCAAAATTATACATCATCCACTGCAAATATTGGTAATTTATTAGATCCACTTTTATTATATATTCTACAATTAAGTGCAGATTCTTAACACTGTTGAATTTTTACCGTCGCTGTTAGCTCTGTTATAAATAGTAAATACAGATGTGAAGTTAAACACAGAGACTTCTTCAAGGCCTAATCATGAACGGTACCTGGTAACTGGACTGCTAACAAACAGACATCGTTGTGAGGTATGATTTTACTACAAGTTAAAACAAAAATTTGTTGTAATAGTAGTTTAATTTACAGTCTGTTATTAAAAAGGCTTTAGTTATATACAATTATATCGATATATATATATATATATATATATTATATATATTATATTATATATATATATATATATTATATATATATATATATATATATATATATATATATATATATAATTAATCCAAAAGTATAAGTTGATTCTCACCACAGTCAAAATAATAGATTAAAAAGCACGGTTAATTTGCAGTTTTCAACAATATATTCATTTCACAAGCGCTTTTGGATTTTTTTCATCCATCCTTAGGTGAATACACCCCAAATTTCAAATTACAGTTGTTACAATTATATTTTTGAAATGCAAATTTACGCTGCTTTTTTATCTATTATATATATATTTATATTATATATGAGAAAGTATCTCCTGTCGAGTTGCACAGCCCATGTAAACGGAGTAATCCAAGTCAAAATTATGTTGTACATGTATTGAAGAACGACTTAACAATCGCGAAGAAAGAAAAAACACTGTCAGTCCCGGAGGGTCATCTACAGCCCAGTTGGCTATTGTAGTAGTTACTAGCTTGGAAATACGGATATGTATTTTAATTGCAATAGTAAAATTAAAAATTCATATCAAAATTAGGATTATTCTTCCCTCAGGCATAGTCTGGATCACTTCGACAGTATTTAGGCTCCTAGTCTTTGGCACTAACATTGTTCACTTTTATTCAAGTTTCACTTTTCATGTTCGAATTTCCAACATTTCGGTTTGAGAGTTCACTGAAGAGACATGAATTTTTGTCGAAAATGCCGCATCTGGTGCATAAAAATTGGTACCGTATTATTATTTATATTATGACCCCGGTCGAGGCCTCTGCTTGGTGTTACTATTTAGTCCCCGAGGGTCTCTACAGCCCAGTTGCAATTGTACTATTGTTACTAGCTTGAAATACGGATATGGATTTAATGTGCAGTGGCAAAAATTAGAATTCATATCAAAATTATAGGATTATCTCCCTTCAGGCATAGCTCTTTGATCCTTCGAAGTCTTTGTGGCCACCAATCTTTTGCACTACATTGATCACTTTTATAAAGTTTTTACTTTCATATTTGCGGATTTCCAACATTTCGGTTGGAGCATCACTGAAGATTACCAATAATTTGTCGAAATGCGCACTGGTGCATAAAAATTTGGTACCGTATATAATTTATATTATGCGTGTGATGTGTTGAGTCCTTAAATAAAATTCAATTCAATATAGATACAGAGAAGAGAACGTTTTCCAATGGACGCACATTTTACAGAGGAAATAGAACGTTTTTCCGATGGCCCAACATAACCAGAGAAAAGAGAACGATTTTCCGATTACCTTGCTGATGAGAAATTATTTTTAAACAAGTATATTTGATACAGAGCATTCAAACTTAATGAGATATACACGTATTTTTGTTAACAGTAAAAATGTTTAGTTTTCATTTCTATTGACAATAAATTCATGCATCATTACTGTCAGACGCGTTCAAACAATTTGCCGAGGACCAACTTGATTGGCCGTAGAATTCCACTTGTTGCAACCTTGCATTCTATCGTTTCCGTTTAATTGCGCTCCCGACTGTACTGAATCGTGACGTTTTCCTTACCTGTTTTGGGGGGGTACCTCCAATGGCTTGTGATTCCTCTGCATACACAAATATTTTATTTAGAAGGACAAGCAATCAATGGATGTCTTGTCTCAGAAAAGGTGGTTTTGAAAATTATTAGCAATATTGAACATTTGATGTTGAATATACAAATGTTCCTAAGTAGATCATTTCATATATGTATGGTATTTACAATAAATTTTGATTACACTGAAATATAATTCATGGCATTTAAATTTTCATTCATATAAGCAACAGATAACAACATACAAATAGGCGGAAGGTTAAACATTCGTGTTAAACGTAATCTCATAAATCCAAACAACATATACAAAATCGAGTCTTTGGGCAACACGGACCTCGACAAAAGCGAAGGGATAGGATCCAGGATGCTATTTGGAGGGAGTAAGCATCTTCCTGCTGAACCGGTCACACCCGCCGTTGAGCCCATAGTCGAAATTGAAGTTAAATGGG
>CAJDSM010031997.1:7743-24502 GCA_903981925.1 Ostrea lurida
CAACATGTTGAAAAAAAATCGCGCTGCTGGTCTTTGGTTACATAACAAAAAAATTATCTCCTTAGTGTAACTGAACAATTGACGCGTAAATTGTGTTCAGACCATTATAAATACTATTCAACATTGTAAAACATTAAAAAATGAAATATAAAATTGAAATGTCTATGCCGCCTTCAAATCTTCTAGGGGGCGTTGGCTTTCTGCCACGAAACGGCTGAACGATCTGCACGGAACGATGAACGATTTGCACGGAACGATTGAACGATGGTGCACGAAACGAAAAGCAAACGCTTTGGAGGGATAGTAGCCGCTTTAGGGTCTGTTATTCAGTATAACCATGAAATGAAATATCATCTGATTCCACCTGTAAGCTATAGGATAGTCCATGAAAGCAACAGCAGTCTGATTGTAAAATCAAACCTCTCACTTCGCCATTATACGGATAGTCGGCTTCGTGGGACTCCCAACAGCGACTATCCTATAATGAGCGAAGTGAGAGTTGGATTTTAATCAGGGACTGAAAGCACAGGGGCCCCGTTTCACAAAAAAAGTGTAAATTCAGGTTTGTAACTTAGGCGACCAATTATAATGTATATAGGTTTTACGCCAAAATACTAGGTCGCCAACTCGCGATCACAAAAGGGCATATCGCTCGTTATTTCATTTTCTTTTTTTAATGATGAAAATCAGGCCAAATGATTCATACAAGTCATTTTCTGTAAAGATAAAAAAATTTTATCTCATTTCGGGTTAGGTGTGCTATAATTCGCCTAGTCTGATAAACCTAGCTTTATTCAAAACGCGCGTTGATATTGACGCTTCCGAGTCCGAACTACTTTGAGACTCATTTCCCGCTTCAATATTCCTAAGTCAAAAACTTTCTTGTTTATAAATAAGTTTTTCGTTGAAAAAAAATCTTTTTAAACAATATTTTAATAATGAATCTTAAAGCATAAACAACGTATCACACAAAACTACATATATATCTGGATAAAATGCTCTCTAGAATCTGAACGACCTTACCGCTGTAAACAACTGCACTGCAGTGCAAATAGGGCTATAGCACACAACTTCGCAAGATGTTCATTAACAAAGGAATGTTGAGCACCAAAAGCTGTGATAGCAAGAACTACTTCCATTAACCACAATTCTCTCCCTTAGAGACATTCTAGAAGTAACGAATATGAAAAATATTTTAGGCATACCTTGTTTTACTCATCAAAGTCAAGTATTTCATGCACTGAATTCTTCCCTTCGTTCCGATAAATATCCAAGAAGAAAAGTGAGAATTTAATTGAAAGCATTGTAATTCCATTCACAAACACTTTGATTGTTCCGCTGAACACCGGTGTTAAATATCTACAATTTATCATCATGTTTATTCCTTCTTTATCCCGACAGATTAGATACAAAACAGTTGGTAAACATTAAAGAAGGGAAATATTTTATGTGAAAAGTATATGTCTAGCTTTCGTTTAAATTTATGCAGGCAATTGAAAAAACTCTTGGCTCAAACAGTGATTGGATTTCAATTTTGTATTGTTGTAGCACTCTTTCTTAATGCGTACTGTAACATTGCGTACTAAAACGACCATGGCTACAAGATTCAATGTAAAATTGCAGAAGAAAACATGAGAAGGAATGGCGGTAAACATTGTATAAAAAGAATCTCCCATGGGTTGTGGTTGAGATAATTATATCAACCGCCAAGGCTCGGATAGAAAACTCACAACTTGGTGTGGATATAAATCATAATCAAAACCACCAACCCATGGGAGATCCTATATGAAATGATATATCCTCCACGATTCCGACTGTGCCTTGATCGTTGAACTGATTTCAAAAAACTCACATACGAAAACTTTTTCAAGTATGTAGCCAACGTCATTGGTACGCAGGAAATAATAAGTATTCGGTAAAGTTTAAAAGAAATTATAGAAAGTATTTAATTGAATATTAAAAATAAATTAGACGTATGTTTAAATCATTCAAATGTCCTATAAAATGAATTCATTCATAGGTATGTAGAAAATATGTGATATTTTATTGCATTGTTTTTTCTTCGCAGTAGGAACACGAACAATCAGAACTGCCTGCGCAGATGACACGTTTCGGCTATCAAGCGCTGTTCATTGTTATTGGGGATCATCTCAAAAACTAAACGGATAGGGCAGAGTGAAGGGGAGAAAATAGAATAATCTATTATGCCGTGATTTTGATATTTTGCCCTATCAAACTTCGTTGAATGTGTATTTATTCGCCGGCAAGCCATTTCAACTCGTTTGATTAGACAAATATCAAATCAGCGTAATATAGATATGCCTCTATTAAATTAATATAGATATCCTCCTATAAATCTACAATAAGTAATAATGTAAAAAATATAATAATAATTTTCTGTATTTATCTGTTTTATTTCCAAATCTAAAATATGATCTTTAAAGTATTCCCAATAATTGTTGGCCTCCTGGAACAAAAATTCAATAATAAATAATTAAGTTAGTTCCTATTGTAACTTTTGAGATAACATGCAAATCATTTTTAGGGATGTTGCAAAAATATCATTCATATATACTTTTCATACTCCTAAGGAATAAGACAGATTTGAGGGCTGCAAAGTGGATGAAGGAGAATGGCATATGCATGGCGCCCGCAATGGTATATTTAAGGATAAGTAGATATAGGCGCAGGTTCTCGGCAATAGGAACACTTTGAGCCTGTTCTGGTACACCTCGGAAAATATTCCGGTCTATTGAGCTCGAGTAAGATCAGTACTTATAAATGAACTGTATAGTTATAAAATATCTCAACATTCATAATCTATATTAAGATTGATTCGATTATATATTTGTTTTACGTCGTCGATCATGAGAATATTTCACTCATAATGGAGACGTCGGCCATTTCCGGTGAAGGGATGCAAATTAGGCCTATGCTCGCGGTTCATTAGCCTTTGAGTCAGAGAGGATCTTTAGTCGTGCCACACCTGCTGTGACACGGGACCTCGGTTTTTCCGGTCTCAATCCGAATTCAGTCGCCTCTTTACGACACGCAAGGGGATGCTGTGGACCTATTCTAAACCGGTGTAAAGACAAGGCTTTGTAACATGTATATGTACAGTTGCTCTTAACAAAATGGAAAAAGGAATTATTCTTTTAGTCTGAGTGATCAGGTCTCATTGCAATATAGATTTATTTTGTTTAAACCCAGCTTGCTGATTTTTAGAGGAACACAAGTTACTCTGAACGTTGATATTAATAGCCATTTGCGGGTGGAGGGTTCCTCATTTGACAATATTTCTTTGTAGTTTTTGGTGCTAATCCAGGTCTTTCAAACAGATCTGTTTGAATTCAGATGGGCACGAATTTGCTCCTTGTATTAGCTGACTATGTTTTATCTTGATGATGGCAGATAATTCATTTCCAAAAGCTTCACGATATAATAGAGAAAAAATGTCTCTAGCGATGGCCTTTAATTCGACACTAATCGATATATTTTGATGACCGTTTATCCATTCAATAATTGATATTTTCGCATGTCATGAATGTCGATTCAATATATATTCCTAACGAACTAGGAAATTAAAAGGCACACCACAGATTCCATGTCTGCTTCGTTACTTGGATGTATTTTGATTTGAGCATTTGACAATTTAAACTGGAAAAACTTCTACTCACTTACGGCAAAATGGGATCGATTTCAGCCTTCTCCATCGTCAACTTCCCATATTATGTAAGCAATTATTCCACATACAACTATGCATATGGTGTGTAGGTCTCTAACTTATTTGATACGCAAGAGCTTGGTTTCTGCGTGCGATCAGTTTTTGTGGGATTATTTTGAAATTGCGTAGGCTTATTCCTTACTAAGACAAGTTTGTTAATGATCTAGCAGGAGTTTCAACAGTCCACGTTTTAAAAGGCCATCCAGTTCGTATGAATATCTAATGGTCGTTATAACATACATTTAGGTTTACCCATATGGACTTGCAATTAAGTCAAATGCTGTCTGATTGTGTTTCATAGCCATTCTTAGGCCGTTATCACCACGCATGATTTGACTAACTGATTGTTCCGTTTACCTTGATCAAGATGTGGGCTCGCTGCGGGTGTGATCCGGTCAACAGGGGATGCATTACTCATGACCCTAAGGTGCATCGCTGATCCAACCTTCTTGGTATCGTTTCAGGGGTCCGTGTTGTTGCCCACCTCGTTCTTTTTGTATTCTATTTAGACTTACAAGATTGATGCACTGGTTTGTTATCTTTTGCCTTTACATCTGCATCATTCCAAGTCGTATCATTGCGATAGACCATGCATGAGAATTCGGCAAAGTAAGATTGGACAAGTAATTAATCAATATGACCATTATAAGGCAAACTCTAGCCTGCCCAAAACTTAAATAGCTCTAATAGCACTTCCAGCATCCGAAACCTACAGCGCTTGCTCTGAGAATCAGCAAACCAAGGCTCGTGTAGTCCTTCAGAATCAACCCTCATGTAAGTTTAACTATGATTAGACCAGTCCATTATTATCATAATTTATATAATAGCCATAAAAGTACACTATGCTTAAAAAACTTTAAACCAGCACCAACATCCCTTATCTTCCTCCAGCGATCAGAAAGCCCTATGGCTCAGATTCAGCATTGAGTATGAATTGGCGAAATAAACAATGTGTTTTTGCTAATTTACAAATTCTACGGACGCTTATAAGACTTTGTTTGCAATTAACAAATTTAATCCCACCTCTGTGTGTCCAGGGGTCCGTATTGCCCAACTCTTGTTTTGGTATTATATTTAGGACTTACTGTGATTTGATAACTGTTCAGTATCTTTGCCTTTACATGCAGCTAAAGTGATATGTTGGGACTGATTTTTGATTCATACCCTTTGTTAGACTGTTATTTTTCATACTAGATTTGACAACGAGTTTAATCCCGTACCTTGTTCGACTAAAGGGGCTCACCCATGGCGGGATACTAAAAAATAAAATAGCGAAACATATGGACCGGTCAGCAAGAGGCAGCTTACTTCTTCCATAAGCACCTGATCCTGCCTTCGCTTTGTTCGGAGGTCCGCGATTGCCCACACTTGAACTATTGTGCAGTCAGCGCTTGTACAACAGCATTCGATATCCCGGCAAGTTCGCCTTTAAATGGTAGAATTTTGTTATGGTAAACAAATCTGCACGCTATTTATTTCGCTTGATATAACGGCAATTTCGCACTTCGCACCGGCAGTACTGGTGATATAAGCCGGCAGGAAAGTTGGTGTGATGAAAATCTTAATTTTATTACAACTTTTATCTAGTATTTCAACTAATAATTTAATTGAACATGTGTATTTATTTCTTAAATTTTCAACAATGCATTAAGTGAAGAGTATTGTTAGCGTTATATTAGCCTAACCCATAATGGTGGGAGCCGCCTTCAACGGATACGTCACAACGGTAACTGGTTTACACCACACGCAACCGTATTATGTTATTACGTCACGGGCAGAGTTTTGATGATAATTTAAGACCAGTAAGTAAATGCAATTCTACAAATTTTTTTTTTTTAATAATACTAAAACTATAAGGGTGGATAAATGCAAAAAAATAACGATTCATGCGAAGCGTTTATTTTGATTCCCATCTATTCTTGACAAGTATATGTCTCCTCATGTTACCCGGCCTTGTCGTCCAATCCAAATGCCTACATTTTTCTCTGCAGTATACATTGATCGATAAGTGAGTAAAATGAAAATCTTTCACATGTAATAGCCAGGAAATTATATATAATTGGCAGAGTCATCGCACCGATTCCACAACAAGAATCACCATGCAGCATTGTAACAGTTTCATATTTTGCAAAGAAAAAATATGATATGGCTTATTTTTCGCAATTTTATAATGCATTTTGGTATTGCGATACAGTCAACAAATTTTGAACTTCACACATATCATGACAAGAATTATTGATCATAAAAAGTGAAACAAATTTTGGAGAAAAAAAATCGAAGCCAGTCCCTTTTACTAACATCCTTGAAAATTTTCACCGGTATGCATACTCATGGTGTCTCTTTAAACTTTCTTATAAATAAAATTTCTTTCCCACAGACATCCACATTGATGAAGATTTTTTCACCAAATATGTGTCTGAATGTGGTGTCTGTAGATGTCCAATGACTTTGAACTTTTCCCACAAACATTACACTATAAAGGTGTTTCACCTGTATGTATCTTCATGTTGTGTCTGTAAGTCCATTATGATGAATGCCTTTCACAAACATCACACTTATTAAGGTTTCTCACCAGTAGTGTGTATCCTCGTGGTTGTGGTGTTTGTAATGTTCCTTTCGACTGAATTCCTTCCCACAGGAACATCAATATAAGGTTCTCACCAGTTGTTCCTCAATGTGTCTTGTAAGTCCTCCTTTCCGAGCTTGATTGCCTTCCCGACAACATCACATTATTAAGGTCTCTCACCAGGGTGGTGTTTTCGTGTGTGTTTTTGTAAGTCTCCTTTCCGACGGTGAATACCTTCGTCACAGACAATCACATTTATAAGGTCTCTCACCAGTATGTGTCCTCATGTGGTTTTTTGTAGAATCTCGCTTTCCGACGTGAATGCATTTCCCACAAACATCACATTTATAAAGGTCTCTTCACCATATGTTGTCCCTCATTGTGTGTTTGCAATGTTCCTTTTCCACTGAATGACTTTCCCCACCCAGTACACATCACATTTATTAAGGTTCTTTCACCAGTATGTTTCCTATATGTGTCTGTAAGTTTCCTTTCTGAATGAAGCCTTCCCACAGATTTCACATTTTATAATGGTGCTTTAACAGTAGTATCTTCTTTGTTATCTGTAAATTGAATCCCATCTTGAACTGAATGCCTTCCCGCACCCACACTCACATTCATAAGGTTTATCACCAGTATGTGTCCTCATATGTCTTTTTAATTGCCCTGTGTTACTGAATGCCTTTCCACAAACATCACATTTATAAGGTTTTTCAATATGTATCCTCATATGTTTCTGTAAGTCTCTGTAAGTTCTCTGTCCGATTGAATGTCTTCCCACATCCTCATCTGTGTGTGTCCTTATGTGTGACTTTTTGTTTTGATTAAACATCTGAAAAAAATAAATGCGTCAAAAACAGAAATGGCTGGGTTGCTGTAAATATGTTGATTTCTATTTTGTTGAATGAAGTACATGAATAAAATTTCACCAAACTTTCTATTGGCCTTATAGGATGCTTATATTAAATAATAACAATAAAAAAAAACCCAGCAATTAACATATATGTAATTAAACAAATCATAAATAACGGGTCATTACCAGTATTTGAAAATTTGTACTAGTATGTATGATAATGCTGAGAGTATTCAGTCAACAGGAAGTGTGTCGGACAGGTCTGAAATCGGATTCCACGATATGGAACCACCCACTGGTGATGAATTTCAAAAGTCATAAGGCTATGATAATTAATTGCTGAGTAAACTAAAGTGTTACGAAAATTTGCACCATTAAGGATAACACAGGAAAATATCCCAAGTTGTTAAACAGGAAGTAGGTGTCGGACAGGTCTGAAATCGGATCCCACGATATGGGATCACCTGCTGATGATGGATATCAAAGATCATGAGGATACTATTATTAATTGCTGAGTAAATTGTTATGAAAATTTGCACTATTAAGGATAACACTGGAAAATATCCTAAGTCGGTAAACAGAAAGTAGGTGTTGGACAGGTCTGAAATCGGATCCCACGATATGGGACCCCTCGTTGATGATAAATCTTATATGACATGAGGCTACGATAAGTAATTACTGAGTAAAGTGTTACAGAAATTATTTCCTTGCCCGCCCACCAACCGCCCTTCACCATTTTCGGGTGAAACACAATATAGGGAGCATTTCCAATACAGCATTGTTATACATGGTTTTCAAAAATATTAATTCATTTTAAGGTGGCCCACTACATCTGGGATAAGTTTCTCAAAACAACACGATATTATTTAATTATGAAAGATATGATGTAATATAATAATCATACATGTGAAAAAGATGGAGAATATGAAATTTGAATACAAAAACCATTATTATAAAAAAAATTCTCACAGTACATATGAACAAAAGCCCCTAGCGGATTCGAACTCGGGACCTGCGACTTACCAGTCCGATGCTTTACCTACTGAGCTATAAAGTTATCTTTCCAAATTGATCGACACAAACAATTTCACAAACCATTTAAATCGCCATCTTGTGATGTGTTATAAAGAGTACAAGCTTTAGTGTAGTGGGCTACCTTAATACAATTTAACATATTTGTGTCATAGGAATATGTATAAAGGACTTCTGTGCCGATTTTTGTGTATCTAGCATTAATAGAATTTAAGATAATGCAAAAGATGTACCCCAAAAAGGTAATTTTTTATTGTTATGTTGTTGCACTTAGAAACTGCAACTTTTTTCTGCCGAAATAATGGTAAATTATTCTATATTTTCCTGCCATTGAACATAATCAGATTTTAAAGAATTTTTCAAATTATTATGGTGCTTAAATTTTCAGGATTGAGTAAAAACTTTTGAAGCTATGAAAAAAATGTAATAGAGGTGCCACATTATACATTTTTTCAATGAATTTCCCCCCTGTTTTTATGCCAAATAAAAATGTCCACATCATTTATTTTTTAATACTTCAGTTTAAAACTACAGTATTAACGTTCTGTTACTCATAGGAAAAAATTGGGCCATGCAACCCTTTGAATTTAATTTCATCATGTTTTTAATGCTAAAAATTTAAAAGATTTTACAAAAAAAGTAGTGTCCATAACCACTTAAATTCTATGAAAATAGAAAGCTCTATAAATATCATTATCTAATTTCTAGATAGACATTTCATGTACATGGTGAGATAAGGTGTTTTTTCCTTGATCATCACCACTGTTTCTCATGTATCGTCACAATTGTGGTTACGGACACAACAAAATCCAGTAGTGTCCGTAACCTGTATAGTGATCAGTTTAAAACGGCCTGCTTTAAAACACTATAAATGCTGATATTTTGACAAATGTCAGAGGTTTGTTGTACAAGTTAATCAATCTACTTTATTCTTCACCCTCATTTTGATGATGCAACTAATTTGGAGAGCCCAAATCACATCATTTCCTTATACAGCATCATAGCTGCTACATCAGCATGACATAAGCAATGCTATTGATATATAGGCATCAAAACAGATGACACACCATATTTTTTCAATGTTGAAGTCAACTGGTGTTACATTTAACAAAACCTTGTAGGAATTCCACTATTTAATTAAGATAAAGAATGTGTAGTGTCCGTAAACAAAAGTTGAAAACTTAAAACTTTCTTTTTTCTCCAAGAAAGTTGCAGAAATTTTTTCAAAGCAGTTTGTTATCAATGTACGAGGGCTATTCAAAAAATACATAGAAAATGCCTCTCTTTTTCAAATTATTTATAAAAAATTCAAAATCCAACACCACATGTTATGTTAAAAGATTATATCTATGAATGTATGAATTTTCATCGCATTTAATTAGATGGAACTGGTGTTATTAAAATTTAAAACCAGCATTGTTTGTCATCACGGAGCAACGATAACGTTATAACCATAACGTCACGATAATGTATTTCACAGTTTCTCAAAATAAATACTTTTATACATCTTACTCGAAGTCTGTAGCACCTTACCAACTCTAAAAAAATATCTCTATAGTACTTAACATCTAGTTGGTTAACAATTGTTCGAATAGTATAAATTAAAGTTTGTCAGACTTTAAATTTTTTTTACCTTGTTACTCTGCTTAAATTACACTATGAAAACCGATGACGTTATGAAGTCTTTCGATGTGATTTTTGCTGATAATTCAGTCTCTCCTAGGTCGTCAATCATTCTGTACAGAGTTTTTACCTCTCAAAAATCTCCATGTCATTTATAAAGAAATGTAGGCCTGTCTTTTAACGTATTTTTTTCTTTGTCTAGTATATTAAAAGTTTGTACCGGGGCTTTCTTGACGGCAACAAAAATGCTACCGCTACTCGCTGTTCCTTAACGTCATGCGACGTCAACTATCTGTGCATTTTCTAACGAGGACTACTTCGCCTCTATAAGTGATTTCCGTTCAACGAAGCAATACATTGCGTCAAAATTTAATTCGTGAAATAAGGTAACAATTCTTGATTTAAGCATATGATTTTTTTACTGTTTTAGTGCAATTTGTCAGGGATATAACTTTAAACATTATATAGTGTATTGTTTGTATAGTACCAAATGCTGACGTGCTCCATGACCCCATTTTCACAGTTTTAACTCGGAAACAACTCTTAGATTGGAAGTTTTTGATTAAAATTAGTTGGATTTATGGTTAAAACATATCTACCAAATTTAGTTATAATATGACGTTAAATGAAATAGTTATGACAAAAGTCGATGTATTTTTTGAACGGCCCTCCTATGTAGGTGTTTATTAGCCAGAAATTCTTTTAGATTATAGGGTGGGGTTTTTTTGCTGCAAGAAATAAAAAAAAATTACTTAACACCTAAAAATACATAGAATGTGTGGGAAAATTATTAAAATGTCTCGCAGAGCCAGTACATCTTGTGATATAATGCTTCAAATGTCTAATTGCTCAATAGAAAATATCTTTAAAATGTATTTAAAGCATTCATATTTGCATTCAAAATATTTAACAGTAGGGAGGTAGTTTGGTAACAGACACTACAAAATATTATAACAATTTAACGAAAAAAAAAATACTGACATCAATATCGGATTAAATAGTGTATATCGAACTGTTTAATAAAAAAGGTTATGCTTCACAACATAAAAAAACCACTTGCATTAAGGAAAAAGCGAGCTACATTCTTACGTTTTCTAGTTTCATACATATATATGGAAAGCTTTGACAAGTGTACTGCAAATAAATCATTTTTGCTTGAATAATGTCAAATTTTCATGCACTTTGTATTCAATTATCATTTTCATGCACTTTGTATTCAATTATCAATTTAACGAAAAAAAAAATACTGACATCAATATCGGATTAAATAGTGTATATCTGATTTCTAATAGTTCAGAAGTTAATGGAATGGGTTTTTTCCACAACCCAAAGCCATGCAATCTCAAATTTCTTGTAAATATAGGGTCCCAAACCGGGGCAATAATCGGAATTTTCATAAAATGTACTGTTTTTGATATAATTTTGACATAAAAAAAATTATAAAATGAAATTGGCCACATCTTTGTATTAAACTTCACTTATGTTATTTTTAATTTTTTTTAATGAGAGTGAATCCCCTTACTCAACATTAATTTGTACCAAGCGTGACTAAAATTGACCCAGTGGTACTGGAAAAAGAGGACAAGATGTGAGAAGTTTACAGACAGACCAACAGACTAATAAGAAAACCTCTCAGCTAAATATAGATGCCTCACATCAAAGTACATGTTGTCATGATACAGAAGCCTTACTATGGGTTGGTGGGAAGTGCAGCCCTGGTATACAATTTTTCCCATCAAAATTACCTTTACGTCCATTTGTTTGCAGTCTTCATCTGTTTGCTTCTCCTCTGCTTCTCTGTTATGTGAACCAGTGGGTGTATTTGTTTATGGAGTCTCCTGCTTCCCTGCTGTGGTAATCACATCCCGTATACTGGGAGATTATGATGACGTGGATACCTGCTGCCCTCTTGATGACCACTCTACCCCAGATACACGCACCAACATTGGTTGTACAGCTACGGATCCTCGTTGTCCTACATTTGATACATTAGCTGAAATGGGAATGGTAGGGGGGAGATCTGAAATGACCGTAGCAACAGATGATGCAATATATAAATGATGATAAGAAATTGTCTTTGACTGAGTGGTTTCTACACTTTGCGTCAAAGAATTCTCATATTCACCATTGTCTGTTGGTTCTTGTTTGACCACTGGTATTGTTTGTGAAAGGTGATCCCCACCCGAGTCTGTCCATTCGCTGGTTGACAGTGGGAACAAGTTATCTCCCTTTCCATTAGTGGAGTCACCATTTTTGGGCGTGCAATCCATGAACTCTGGTTCCTGTTTTATATCATCCTCCTGAGAAAAAGAAATTTCTTCATTGTGGAAATTTTCTTTGAAGTCTTCAGTTTCCTCCAAAGATTCTCATTGACAAAAAAAATCATACAAATCATTTAGAAGCTTTAAATATTATAGAAAAAAATCAAAATTCATAATAATTATATTCGTTATTGTGGAATCATTTTAATTTGTGGGGGCCAATGTTCGTAGGTAACCAAAATTTTGCTGGTTCGTGGAGACGTAATTTCGTGGGTAATTGATAAAAAATGTGAATGATATAATATTTATTAAGATTAAAAGGAAAATAAAAACATGTTCGTGGGGACGTAAATTCGTGGGTGAGGGTGACCTACGAAATCCACAAACATTGATCCCCCATGAACAATGATGATTCCACAGTAATTGTTTCAGCAGTTGCAAAACTTGTATGAACCAGGTGAGGAACTTTAATCCTATGTCAAAATTCAAAAAGGAAGACAACTTAAGGGGATGATTGATAGTACGTCACTTGATAAACACTATGACGTAATATTTGATTGTGACGTCAGAATGCCACGCCAAGCGCATGCTATTTTCAATGTAAAATCAGCAAATTTTGGTCAAATTAAATATTTTCACATTCATTATCTGCTTTCAAATTCTGCATATATTAAAGGAATCCAAAGATCTTCCTTCAATAAAGGAGGTTATAAGCAAACGAATAACATATCTAATTCTATGATCGGAGCTCTTGTCATAAAATCGACAACTCTGGAATAATGAACTGTGCTTTACATTATGTTGAATATTCAATTCAAATATTGTAATGAACATTTTTTTCTTTTAATATATAAATTTTTAAGATTTCCCAATACATGAACTTTATTCTATACACTGCCCATGAATAGAATTCTGGTATTTATATGGTATTGGTAAATCAAATTCAGAAACTGATTGCATTCTTCCCATTTGCTCCAACCCGCCATTTTTAGAACTTTCAAAACGTGTCCATGCCCCTTTAAAAGGGTGGGGTCAGTTTTTACCCTAGCAGTCTTCCTCATATATGGCAAAGGCCTTGTCAAATCACAATGATCAAGTAAATACATGTATATGGTTTGAAGGTGAAAATCTCAATAGTTTACAAGATCTTCAACCATTTTTAAAGGGGGGGGGGGGCAGTCATGACCCCAGAGGCCCTCCACATAGGTGCCAATGGACTTCTCCAAACATGAGAATGTAAATAATATATGGTTTCACGGTGGGGATCTCAATAGTTTTCAAGATATTAGATCATCAAACTTGAATCTACACTATGTGTTGATGTTTCCATGTTAATTTGGCAAACTGTTCACAGACTTCTTGAGAAGATCTTTTGATATATTTTATTATATGAATACACTGTATATGTTCAACTTTGGTTCCCTATTGTGGCCCCATTCTAACCCCAGCAGTTACCATTTGAACAAACTTAAATCTACACTACTCAATAACACTTCCATGTTCATTTGGCAAACTTTGCACTGACAGTTGTTGACACATTTTTAAAAAAATATTTCTCTATATAGACCTGTTAAATTTTGATCCCCTATAATGTGGCCCCAACTTATCCCTGAGGTCATAATTTGAACATACTTGAATCTCCACTACACCAGGAAGCTTTCATATAAATTTTAACTTTTCTGGCGGGGGGGTTTTTGAAAATTTTTTTTTTAAATGACCCCCCCCTGGTTTAGCATTTTCGTGATTACCCCCCCCCCCCTTTTTTTTTATGGACCTGGTCCTTCTTTTGAATAAACTTGAATTCCCTTTCACCCAAGGATCATTTGTGCAAAGTTTGGCAGCAATTGGTCCAGCGGTTCTGGATAATTGGAAAATGAGAAAAGTTAACAGACGGACAGACGGTGGACAAATGGCAATCAGAAAAGCAACCTTTGGTTCAGGTGAAGTGAAAACCTACCTCTTCACTTGCTGGATCTTGGTAACTGTCATTACTTGAGTCATCATCAACAGACTCTGCACCGTCATCAACTTTGAAGAATGAAAACAAAATTATGATGCTAAAGTAAAGGCCCATGTTTAAAACTTGTTGTGTAAACAGGCCTTAAGCAAAACAAGATGCCCGGGCCTGGATGGCATTACCTATGAAAGAAACTTTTCATATGGAATACACATGTGAAATATTAAAACCCTATCACTTACCATTCAAAAGTTATGTGGTCAATTTCAGAGGAGCATACACACTTTGAGCTATAACTTTATTTTTTTCCATTTTTACTGTTTACTCTAAATGATGACAAAAAAATAAAGTCAAGAGATAATGTGAGCATTTTTGCAGTAAGAACAAAACATATTATTTTGGAAAGGGGTGGGGGGGGGGGCTATTTCTATTAGTGTCTTGTGTAATTGTTGTGTGGCTATTTTCATTATTTATGTAGTTTTGTATATTAATTCTATTATGTGTGTACTTGTTGTATATGCTGACAGTTTTAAACACCATATTTAATCTCAAGTTACAGCTAGGCATCAACCATTTTAGATAGAATGGTATATGATTTCTATCTGTAAAGTCATAATTTCGTATGGACCCGGCCTGGTTTGATCATTTACATTTTTAAAAAATTTTTTGGAGCGATTTTGCCATTTTCTGGATATTTGCAAGGCATTCTAACTAGTGAGGGCCTGTCCCAAGACACAGATCATTTAAACTATAGCCAAATCAACTGTATGATACCCTAAGATTCCCACATATGATAATCACTGAAGAAACATTATTTGTCGAAATGCGCATCTGATGTATCAGAATTGGTATATGATTTTTATTATATGATGTAACTTCACTAGATGGAACACAAATTTCAAAATAACTTTTTTCTACAGACAAAGAATGACCAAAGTTGCCCACGTCCATACTGAGAAATATTAAAATAACACATTCTGAAAACAAGGCCAGAGATAAAACAGTCACCATTTTCACAGATTTCCACTGATAGAAGCAAAGTATTAGTAGGTTTTCTTCCGGAAGGGGAAGACATTTCTGGAAAATTATGAACTTTTCGATAATTTTATACAAATAGGCGAAGGTAACATCGTGTAAAATGTAATCATAATAAAAAAAAACATATACAAAATTGAGTGTAGGGCAACACGGACCTCCAACAAAAGCAAAGGTAGGATCAGGTGCCATGGAGGAGTAAGCATACTCTGCTGACCGGTCACACGCGCCTTGAGCCCGTAGTCGAAATAAATAATATCATTTATTTTCGGGGCCTAAAAGGTAGGGTTGTTCAGGTGACCATTATTACTTCACCTATTTTTTCACTTGGCTTTATCTTCACAAAATAAGCTAAGGAAACCTCTGGGTCAATGAATGAAGACTGCCCCCTCTTTTAAGATTTCTGGGTTTTTTTAAAAAAAAGAGTACTAGACGTAAAATATTTTCGTTACCTTAAATAAGATTAATATTCGGTTAAACTGTACCTTTTTGGAATTTGGAAAAGTAGCTACTGTTGGGGCAACAGACCAAACTACTACCAGAGTTTCATCTACTGAATTTGTATTTCGGCAAGAGTAGATAAATAATATACGGTTACCAATTTTTGATGCACCAGTTACGCATTTTTGACAAATTATGTCTCTTCAGTGATGCTCAAACCAAAATATTGAAAATTCGAAACATGAAAGTGAAACTTTATAAAAGTGGAACAAATGTAGTGCCAAAATTAAATACAGTATCCGTATTTCAAGCTGTAACATAGTCAGTATATAGCAACTGGGCTGTAAGACCCTCGGGACTAACAGTCAACAGCAGAGGCCTCGACCCAGGGGTCATAATATAAATAAATATACGGTACCAATTTCATGCGCCAAAATGCGCATTTCGTACAAAATAGTCTCGTTCGTTCATGCTCAAACCAAAATGTACATCAAAGGGGTATAACTCTGTCAAAAATTATTTGACCTGTCCCAAATATGAACTAAACAACCTAGTATATCCTAATGTCAAGGCATAAAAAACAAATTGATTCTAAACTTGGATGGTACGTACCTTCCAGCTGGAGTGAGATGTTTTTATCTCCACTGAACTTCGTTGATGGATTCATATCTGCAACAATAAATATAAAATGTAGCAGTCTATTACGATGAGCCAGAGGACATTCAATGTCTAGTAATGAAACGATTGTTGCCTACAAGTTGTCCAACATGCATTCCTGGACAACATTTTTTGATCACCTCATCTGAAAGCTGGAGTAACAGTCCGAGGTCACAGGAGTTCAAAATTTCCCCAATAAAGGTGATGTATCCACACCATGACCTACACGGTCCCTGAAACGTTCTACTTAAGCACACGCATGGTGACCGCACGGAGAATGCACGGTGACGGCGCTGAGCAATGAATGAAAAATGACTAAACGCACAGTGACCGCACGCAGAACGCACGGTGAATGCACGGAAAATTGGTAAAGTAGAACGTTTCAGGGACTGTAATGCAGAAATATCATATACATCTAAGTTCAGGGAAAGCAAAATTAAACGTCTTATTTAATTTTCTTTTTAATTTTTACTTTAAAAATTAGAGAAACAGGTACGAGCTGCCATTCCTCACTAATCACTTATTGGATAAGACGTACATCTTTAAATTTACTGGATAAAATAAGGTTACAGTGAGGCAGTCCCTTTAAATAAAATATCTCTCTAATCCA
>CAJDSM010032001.1:5085-25020 GCA_903981925.1 Ostrea lurida
AAAAAAACAAGGAAGAGAATCACAGTGCCCTATATGACATATATGTGCTAATGGATGTAACCTAACTACGATTATTGCCGTATTTACAAAGTATTAGAAAAAATACAATTTATATCATTTACAATAGAACGAAAGAGAGAATCTTGTAAATATAATTTAAACCCAAGTTGAGATGCTATTAATCACTTTAACATCCACAAGTTGTCAATTGTACTAACAAATACCACTTAGCTTGTGGGAGCTTATGGACTTTAACTTGACGCCAATTTAGTATACGCTGAGAGCTTTACATGACTGTCACAATATAACGATGTCTTAAACCTACACTGCAAATCAAAGACTTTGTATGTCGGATGAAAACATTAACTTCTGAAGACGGCCTAACATTGCAAACAGCTGCTAAGTGTGCACTAACAATGTAAATAATTATTCGAGTCAAATCTATCGTATGGATTTATTCCGTCCTCTCTCCGTCTCTCTCTCAGTCTTTCCCCTACTATCATCGCCAGAGTAGTCAATCTCGATCTCTCACCGACTAACCCTCTTTAATTGACTATAATATGATATTACTAGCCCGCAATTCAGCACATGCTGTAGTAAATTAGATGCCGTTCTTCTGATTCGTTGTGTGTCTTCTTTCTACCATCGTCACTCGGGCTCTCTTCTCTCTTCCATCATAGCTATGATTTATATCGAGTAACGTTATACTTAAAATTACAGGATAATATTAGGACAACGAGATAATATTGGGAGAAGTATAGAAAAGTCCACCACACAAAGACTAGGGATAGGAAAGCCCACGAAAAGTACTTTTGGAAGGCAGATTAGATTACTCTGTAAACCCTAGGTTCAAATCAAGATTCCTTCTGGCTATCGAAGTGAGTAATATGATACGTCCCCTTGCCACGTATGGTATTAAAGAAACTATCCGATATACGCATTAATTCGGCCTATGCAAATTAGTCTCTGTCTCATATGTTATAGAAATTAAATTAAATAATAATATGAAGACTTAGAAAACTGAGCACATAAATTAACATAAGAGAGAGATATTTATCTAATCTATCACTAAGGCCATGACTAAGCAAGGTATGTACACTGTATATATACATATCTTCTATATGAGCTAATAGTAAATAAAATAGATGACATGATAGATTTCACGAGGTAGTCACAGGATATCATTGTCGTGAGACTGTACTACTCCTTTAAAACCCCCACTCAGTTGTCGAACCATAGTCAGCGTAAACATCACTGCAATGAACGACCGGACAAACAACCGCCATGCTAAAGGTAAAAATATGGTGTTGCACTGCGAGGAAAATCCTTACATGTGAGAGAGAACAAGTTTAACCAAACAATGATAATTACCATATAAAACAATATACCCATATACAGATACACACTTTTATCTAACAATGTCCAGTCAGTAAACAGTAATCATAGATGATCAATGGACAAGGCAGATTGACAGTAATTTGGAGGCTCACAGTGGATAGCGTGATAAGAGCCAGTCACATTTATGTACTACTTTAAAAATGCATTCGTGAGATACCATTACTCATTCATGGTTGTCAGCATCATTTCAGCATAATGCGATCCATAATACCTTTTCTGCATACATCTAAAGATAGATCAATACGATAATGCCGAAATAAGCAATGATATTTTCTGTGGCCATGGCAACACATGGGAATAAAACAAAAGCAAAGATTATTGAGTATAAAGAGTGCGTTATTTGTTTTGTAAGAATTTAGTAGTGTATTATTGAGAATTGTGATTATGCCACATTCCCAACATACAACATACCTATACACTGTCAAGGCTTAGCATAATTACAACCACTTCGATAGTTTAGTTTGTCCATCAAAGAATTAATAATCCAGGCATATGACAAGCTGCATGAAACGCGTTTGATATAAATTATGATCCACCAAACCTGACGCATTTAAACCAATTGAGAACGAATAACTTTTGCATTATAGACAATAGCGATCATTGTATTCTTTCAGCCCTTGTTGAATAGCATCCGTCTACAAATAGGTCATAGTATTCATAAACAAAGGGGCAGGTATTTATTCTGAACTTTGCGTTATACATGTCATTGGTCTATTGCAAACCTCACAACAATATTAATCCTGAGATGGACAGCCGACACTTATAACATGTCCATGGGATTCATTGTTATTGTGACATGATGCGAAAAAAATAGATACGGCAGATGCAAGAAATATATTTAAATATAAACAACTACATCATAGACTCCATTGTACCTGTAAGAATCTGGTACACACACATAGATCCTGACTATCGCGATAGACGCAACAAGTCATGATTGTGTGGAAATTCAAGCCTAGATCATTACATGATATAACTCAGTATATACTTTATATTATTCACTAAAATGTAAGTTTTTTGGAGTTATTCTAAGAATAAAAATATCGAAAATAGTTCAATAGTTAATGACCAATAATATGATTCACTTATAACAAAACATTCCAACACATAACATAATATGCCCCAATCTCTGTAGTTTTGAATTTTGAACAGATTGGTATTTATGTACTTCAACCATTTTGTTAAGGTACTTGACGATTTGAACCTGCACTTCCTACGTGTTGGCTGATAACTTGGTTAATTGTAGCATCCCCGCAATTTACGTGCAAGAGGTTCAAAATGCGCTGACTAAATTACAAAGAACATTTTTTGAAAATCAATCGCATTCTTAATCAAATAACGAATCTGCTGGCTTTTCGAGATATACAGAAAAATCTACAGAACAGTAACACATTACTCTGATCTAGAACTAACTATGATATCTACATATACATAAACCTCTTCAAATTTAATACATGATTTTATTGAAACAAGCTCTCAACCATACTGTTACTATTGTCTCATTGTACCCCTTTGAATAGAGTTATGAGTACCAAGCCTGATAGTGTACATACTTGCAACAACTTGCTGCTGTATTAATAATGCTTTGGCGTTACCAATGTACGTTTGCTGAGTAGTGAGGAGCAGCATTTCTGTGCACAACGATACAGTGCCATAATTGCAAGTGAGTACAGAAATCAACGTGCATGACGTCTGATAATCTAATAGTCATACATGTTCTTTGCGATTTCGGTCCTGCTCGTCTCGCTTGATTAAATAACGACTACGTTTGTAAATTTTGTGATGGGGGGTGGACATCGTACCGATGATCATCGCCATGGAGACTGCGCGAGTTCATTTCGTACATAGGTGTGGCAGTAAGGGGTGCGGTGGTCTTAGAACACCATGTTTCCAATAATACTCTTACTTCTAAGTCCGGTAATGCCCTTGTTGTTTACAAGTTCAAACGGGCTAAATGTTAGCTGGTTTGTAGAAAAACGCACAACTCCGCCACTAGCTTGAAGAGACCAAGCCTCACGATAGGACCAACGGAAACATTTGATAGTCCAATTTCGTAATAGTTTGTTAGATATGCTTTGATAACCCACAAAAGGCCATGTAAAGAGGGTTAAGTTTCAAACGCGATGGTATCTGATAGATCGCACTGTGTACGAACTTTCTGAATCGAAATTGAAGATGTCGGCTTTCTCAAGTGTAAGATCGCCCTCCACGCTCTAGTATTTTCTTTAAGATATATTGGCGTCAGTGTTACTGCCTACGTATATTTTGCACGTTTTGTAATTTTTACTTTGCAATTGGACACGTTAATAATTCATGTTTGGCTATGCTAACCGACACGAGATGTTAAGATTGTGGCGGGGTTAAGCTATATCTGCCGATCTGTCTCCATAAGACCTTAGAGTTCCAAGAGTATAATTTAAATAATTCTATAATGACACCGATAAGGGTGCACTAGTAAAGACAGTCTTTATAAGAGCTCGACAATTTAAGAAATGTTTACTTCATTTTTTTTTAAAAGTGGACAAATGAATGTTGTTTAAGTCCAACTTTTTTACTCATGTCGAATACAGGGGTAATTGTATGAATTACGAGAAGATACCGAGCATGAACTGCGTGCGTATAAAATTGTTTGATCCTTTTAAACTTGAAATTTATGGCAATCCTAATCAGTATTTCTCTTTTTGCGGCCTCAGTCTTCGGATCTCTATGGCAGTTTAAGATGTTGCTATCCAGATCCAACTGCATCTTGAATACAGGTGTGGACAATAGTCATCACACCACTGATGTATATAGCCACCTGGCTTGCTGAAGTCGTGCCAGGAGGTCCACCACTCAATGCAAACATCCTGGACCGGACCGTAACACAAAGACTCTGTTATCGTGATACGTAAATCACAAGTATGCGGACCATTAATTTCGTTAAATATGTTGCAAAAGATGGTATATTATGATCGCTTCCTTTTATTGATTTAGTACAGACATATTTAGCACGGGGTATTCACTCATATTTGGTTATCGCATATTTCTTCCCAATGTTTTGTACTCTCTTTGGTCCTTCCGCAACAATCCACCAGAAATGTCAGGTTTCAACCTTTTCTATGTTAATTTACCATTGTTGACGGCTTTTCACTAAATAGAGCTTCTTATTTTATTTTAAACGAAACATTTTGCACACTACTATAACGAAGCACAGAACTTGATTAATTCAATCATACTGAATAATCCCATCAGATCAGTAGTATGTTTGAATAGCCTATATATTATTGTAGAATCAATACTCCATATTCTTTGATGGTCTTTGGTTTAATCTGATGTTGGGATAGTCTTTGTGGAATTTTTGCACATTATGGTAAATAATGAAGCTAGCCACACCACATCCCGCGGGCCCCGGAGATTAGTCCCGAAAGGACAAGTTCTAGGTTTGAATGTTGCTCCCCAATCTTGTTTTCAGCACCCCCATCACCAATCAACAATCAGACCACCTCCACCACTAACAAATAAAATTAATTATTATCCTCCCCCCACACACTCATCCAGCCTCCCACTGCGGCATCTCTCTAATTCATTCGCTTTCGGGCTTTCTTCGCTCGGCTGCCTTTGCATCTGGTATGGGAAAAGAGTACCTTCAGCCCGGCTCAAACCTGGCGGCTTCCCCTCGCAAAACCGGGACACTGTATGCTCTTATTGGTACGTAATACCGGCCAACGTTCTTACCACCCCAGGCCTTTTGGCGGCGAGCTTTCTCTTTTCCTATCGCGCACAACCAACTACTTCGCAATATTGAGCTAGACCTGTTTGTCCATCCCATCTGACTTCCAGCGACTTTATGAAATGAGCGACTCGATGGTCTTTCTGGTGTTTTGCGACCCTACCTCAAAGCCGATACTTTACAGTTGCTCGCTCTACTGGCTCAAACATCGGACTTAGATTTTGGACAGGCCTGGTCCCGCCCTAACTAATTTGTGACCTTTCCTAGTAATTTCACATCAAAACACGGTGTTTTTTTGCGGCCCATTAAACAACTTTATCGTGCTTCACTAGCAAAGTTGGGTCTCTAGTACCTGTTTAAAATGCAGTATTATTGTCCCTCAATGATTTTAAGGCATCGGTCGTGACTAACCAAATAAAATTTTTACCATGAACAGTCATTTCTTCGAATCACAAAGATTCGTCACGTGGTCACGCTTGTGGCGGGTTCCCGTATTCTCGGATTTACGGAGGGGACCTTTAGAACGAGGTATGAGCGGAGGTGGCTAACTTGGTCAAAGTGACTATGATTGGTATCGCACTCGAAGCGCCCCAAAACACCTTGTCTTGTTTGGAGACGGTGTTTGTATTGAGCACGAGGGATCACTGGGGGACCGATCTTGGCGTTAACATAAGGCCGGTTATACGCGCCTTCGCAGGTAACCAGTTGTTATTTTCCTATACCACATACTGGTGCGGGCGAATCCCTTGGGGTACCTTGAACCTCTGACCCCGTGTGCCCAGTCAACTATCTATTAGGTGCTCAACGTTTCACCGAGGTCGATCAACCGACCGAGTAGGGAGGCGCATAAATTGTCCCTGACTACCGCCTGCGCCGGAGCTCGATGGGTGGTCGCGACGTTAAAGACTTATGCTTAGCCTAAGAGTTATTGAGTTACTCTCCGGGAAACACTTCTCGGCCTGGGGTTTTTCGTCTTCTGGGATATAGGGCTAGGGAGGTAATCAGTCGGGTCGCACCAACACCTGACACACCCATCAAAACATGGGAATCTCAGAGGGTAAACTAAAATCACCAGGCGCGAAGTTAACTCCAAAGCAATACCTGTATGCTTGTTGGGTTATTGGACGGGATGAGCCACAAAATTACTCTGCCCCCGCAGACGAGTGACACAAGGTTGTTTCTAGCCGCAGTTATGTGGGGACTCGTATTGGTTTTTTTATTTCACACATTCACTGACACTCAGTTCCGCCATTCAAGTTTCTTGTGCTCAAAAGGGCCTGTGGTGGGATATATTTTAGGTCCCCAGTTCTCCGCGTTGTAAGGCTTTAATGGTACCTTGTTTTGGGGATGCCGCCCACCCCCAGGTTTACGAGGCCTCAGGTAGAGTATGTACCCTGATTAGTATAATATCCTCGTCGACACCGCTCAAACAATACCTTTACACCTAATAGGACCCTTA
Source organism: Ostrea lurida (assembly GCA_903981925.1). Taxonomy (NCBI): domain Eukaryota; kingdom Metazoa; phylum Mollusca; class Bivalvia; order Ostreida; family Ostreidae; genus Ostrea; species Ostrea lurida. The sequence continues at coordinate 11,652 of CAJDSM010032001.1, forward strand.
TTACATAGTAGACGGGGCAACGAATTATTAAATGCTCCTTTGGAAATTGTCCCGCCTTATGAGGCCTTGCTTGTTACAACCGGTGTCACTAACGCCACTTGAACTCACCTCGATTGTTATTGCCAGACGGCCGCGCTTCCTGCCCCTCTATACAGGTGACACTTTCATTTTGACTTTAGCATCTCCCGCTCCCTGAGTGTGTCATTTTAGGTGGCAGAGGCTAGACACCTGGTTTACCCATACGTACAAGAAGCAAAGAGAGCACATATTGGCTCGCGACGGAGGTTACCCATAGCTTTCAATTGATGTATTTTTAAACAAATAGTAAGCTTGGGTAAAATTAGACAGTAGGGGTTTACGAAGAATTGAGAAACCCATGAATACAGCAGCATGCATAAGCCAGATTCAAAATCATGAAACAATAGTATGGATCGGGGGAATTTGGTTTCAACCCATTTTGCGCTCCCGCAATTAACCCCGCCAATGTCCTTATCATGGATCATGTTCACCAAAATGTCACCGGATAATTTCCACTCGAGGAGTACTCATGAGCTATGTCACCGACTTGGGTCAGTAGTGATGTGAAAATCTTTAAAAGCATAACCATCGCTCTGACAAACATCGGTTATATATAAGTACTGCGGCTCCGGGCTCAGCAAACAGACTGTCAATTTCATTTGGGCCCATCCATTAACCTCCTTCAATAATCCTGACATTATCAGGCGTAGCGCCGGTCTACTCACCCCAACTTAAACTTGCAGTGTATGTTACATACTTACAGTTAAGATATTCGCTACACGCTGTTGGAATTCATAAGCTTATATAAAGAGGATATTATGGGAGGGCTGCTTTAGTTGTGACTAATTGAGCAACATCCCCTGACTGCACGACCAGGGTGTCAAGACAGAGATATGTAACGAGCTGATCTCAAATGGCAGAATCCATTCGGTTGCGTTGTCGCTTCCATCGTGCGGTTCCTACAGGTGATTTTAACTGCGTTGTCTCATGCCCCTGGTTGTCTCGCCAAGTTTTTTTTCATCCGTAAGTCAGACCGACTGTTGCAAATATTTGATGACATCAGTAGCCTTCCGAGACAGTTGGGTTGGCGAGCGTATGTTTGCATATCGTATGAACGTGCGTTGATAAGCTAAGTGCTTTGCCTCTCGCCCTGATAAGCCGTCGCATCATACAAGATAGGCGGGCGGGACCATAGACGGCCTTCCCTCAGCGCCCCGTGTGTTGACACTTAATACAAGGTCTATGGTTTTCTTACTGACACCGAACTCGGGTTTGATGTGTTCACCTTGAGCCTCACGTTCAAAGCCTCCTCGCGCACTTGTCTGATCTGCAGCTCATCGCGTTGCATTCCCCTTTCTGGTTCCGCCGGCTCTATCTGATCCCAGATTCCAGAAGGTAGTCTTTTTGATCACACAACCCACAGGGGGTCGAGAAGCTGTATTCCTTGCGGTGGCGGGGGGGCTTCTTATTCGCCTCAATACTTACAAAACCTGGCTGTTTACCCTTTTATAATTGGTGATTATAAAGCTAAAAGTACTCTTGTCAAGACTGCGGGTCGCCAATTTCTCACTTATACTTCCCCCATGTTTACTTCATAGAGTTCGATTTGCACTTTGGCATGCTCCGCTTTTGTTCGGTAGGGTGTGTTTCTTCACAAAACAATAGGAGGGCCAACACCCGTTTGGGCCATCCCCGAAATTTCACTTTATTAAATGAAATGGTAGGATCTCATCAAATTAGACCCTAATCTGTCTTTTCTTACCATCTCATACAGATATGAACGAACATATTAATATATCCACTTGTCTCATATTCGTCTAGATGGGAGAAGTAGACTAAATTTCGGCACTTTTGTTGCATCTTTGAATTCTGACGGGAGCAAACAGTGAAAGGACTTGAGGTATCTTGATGTACTGATCCTGAATTTTTGTCATGGAGGGGTTTATATGAGAACCAATACATATTCAGTGATGGCTCGCGAGAAAGTCAATGTTCACTAAAAAAGTTCACGTTTAAATGATGATTGCAAGAGGCCTTGGTCATTAACAAATTTTTAATGGCACACCTTTTTCACAAAAATTGGATGGATTCTGGGGATTCTGAATATAAATTTGTCCTTTCAAATTTTTCAGTTGACTCATTGCGTTAAAATAATTGGCTCATTGAAGTCTCTTTTGCTGCATCCAATTTAACTTCTTAACGAAAATAAGCAACGTGGTTGACCCTAAACTGTATTTGTAAAGGGGAATTGCGTGGGTGTTTGTTGTTGTTTGGTCCCTAATATAATAAACTCCACTTCTTTCAAAATGTAGGACAATTAATATCACTAATATATAACGAATTCATATTTGTTTATCGTTAAGTTCAAATTCACTCAGCTCATGGAGGGGCTGTATCCAATACGGTTAATTTGTACACACACACTGTGGATTTTTCAGCAACCGGAATAGAAGGTGCATACTTAGTAGCCAGAAGTATTTGACGGGTATAGCTTTGCGGTGTTAATCTAATGAAACTCGGCATTGGCCCTTGGACTTTGCGTGGGCTCCTAAACGTTGGTCGCTTAGGTTTAGATATGGTTTGATGGACCGCGATGTGTGTGGGCATGAAGTGTAGCGCATGGGTTCTCTAATGTCAGTACTCGTCAATTCTTTGGACTTTGTTCGAGACCAAGCCCCAGTCTCCATTATTTCCTGGATTGGGCGTATGATACGCTCTACCGAGTAATCGTCTAGATTTAGCGGTTCAGGGTAAATGGCAATCGGACGCGTAGATCTTCTTAGCTGTTGGGCTTTCTGAATTAGTGTGGCCTTTTGCCGTTTCAGATTGATTTGGAATTGATTTTCAATTCCTAGTTAAAAGCCTCTTAGGTTACATCAAATCTAAACAACCTCTTATCTTTGGTGGTTCTACTTCTCAGCGCTTCTCCGCTTATCTTGAGCTTGCATTCTATCCGCTTTGCGGGAGGAATTCAACTTGCTGCAAGCTATGTTGCACACACAAGCACTAGCTAACTGAGACTCATCTCTCTGCTTTCAACCCATAGCTTGGGGCATCCGAATGAGCATTACTAGGGCATATTGAAATGCACACTTTTTTTCCAACCCAAACTGATGGATTTCATTTAATTTGAGGTTGGGAGAAGTTTTCCGTCGGGTATCTCTAAGGTTTCACATGACAACTCGTACACTGCCCCAATTCGATTGATATTCGAGCATGATAGTGCGGGATGATGACTGCCATAATGTGAACTTAGGTCAGCATCTTGGGAAACGCATCAGTCCCTGTCGAGAGTACGCATTCCCCTCTGCTGACAAGAATATCGGTAGTTTGATGTGTGTCGAAGGCGCGAGATGAACTACAATATTATAATGTTGTGAGGTTAGATAGACGTGTTTTCTACACAAAATCCAGGATGTAATACATTTTTTTCTTTTCTCCTCACTTTCCAGAACCTTCGCCCCATTAAATAACTTCACACATATGCTCACGGAAAATCCAGAATAATTTCTTCTTCCACAGCCCGTCACCAAGATTCATTACGTTGTCCCTCCAAAAATGACTATGTAGAGGGAGCTCATCTGGAACATTGTATATGTTATTTCTCTGAGCTTAGTATGCATCGTGTAACAAGAAAACACCACAAGAGCGTATGGAATAACTTTTTTTAAGAGAAAAGGCCGTCATATAAGAATAATTAGCGTAACTCCAACAACTCTGCTAATTTAGTAACCCTTTGGATATTCATGCTTCCATCAATTGTCAAAAATTCGAAGTGAATTCTCTCAGAGGGCTAAAGGGAAGTTAGCGCCGGTATTCGATACAACACAGAACGTTGTTGCCAGAAATCGCTGGTGGCTAGATAGGATTCTATCTCCTCTATATAGTCAATCCTTCCATACTTGGCCTAATATCTTCAGATACCAAAAACGATGATATCTCTTCTTCCGCGTGATGTAGTGTGTAGGGCCCAATTTTTTACCTGCTGATAAAAGCCGCACCCGTCCTGCACCTTCCCGGCACCTCCGCCCCCATTCTTCCTGAGAACTCATACATAGTTCTTGCAAAGTACCGATTCAACAGAGTCTTGATATCATCATATCCCGCGGATAGGCACGCGGGAGGCTATGTTTCTCGTTTTTCGGTATGACTATCAAGTAAGTTTGTTACCTAGTGCATATAGAGTGTCACATTTTCATCTTCCAAAAGCAACTGGTGAGGGAAGATAGAAAGACGAGAGATCATTGTATACAGGTTCTATTACGAACGGTCTAAGAATTTAGGTCCCACGCTCTACTGAAATTTTCCCAGCCTATTAGGCTGCCTTTGTATATTAAGAGGTACAATTCAACAGTAAGACAGTGGGTGAGGGTAAGATCTTTAGGTTCCAACAAGTAATCTACAAATAAATCATCACTGGGAGAAAAGCAAGGTTACTTATTTTTCTCAGTAAACATACACATTTGGGAGCTATTAGACTTAGTAGGAACCATGATCATCACTCACACTTCGTATTGCGCATTAGTTAGTCAGCATACCTGGCTTCCTAGCTTCGGTTCTATTGAATGATGCGGTTGAATTTTATTGAGAACCGAGGGGAGATCAAGTGTCCAGTCAAATATGGTTTACATCTTTAAGTTTACTATGTTCACTATTGTGTGTGTAGCCTGTCCACGGTTGGTTCTAATAAAAGAATTTCCCCACGAAGAAGCGTGTTACGTTGTTAATGTATACTACGACACGGAACTCTATACAAATGTTAGCAATTGTCTATTAGAATTTATTTCTTGCACGATGAATTTGTAAAGTAAAAATAGTTGTAGAGTTAGTTCTGGTCGTGGCAGCTCGCGTTATTTCCCCTATAAAAATCGGGATATCGTGTGGGTCATTTTGGGGGGAATCACAAGATAGTTTCTGTGCAGAATAAACATCCCATTTTATTCAACCCGTCCACACTACACCGTGTTTGTGAGACGCAAATGTTTTTTTGACATTTAATAGAGGCTAAATCACTTTTCGGATTATTGATTTTCCTCAGATAAATTATCGATACTATTAGCTCCTATTTCACAGGTAAAGGCTAAGGCGAATACTAGTTTATAAAAAAGATGTCCAGTGTGGTTCATCAACTTTTCGCAAGGTCCTCTCGAATGGTAATACGAAAATTCTAATATATGTTACGGACCACCGTTATAACAAATAAAGAGGAACGTACAAACAAGGTGGCTGTTTCTGAAGTAGAATTTCTGATATTTTAAATTAATGTCATGAAATAGACTGGAGCTTCATTAGTTTTCTAATATATACGATTTACTATAAAATTTGTGTATAAGAGAGGAGACAATCATTTTTTATATTGAATGTCATGATGCCCTCCACACAGTTTCAGTCCATATCTATATTTAACTTGATCCGGATCTTATTACAACTAAACTATTATGACATTTTTGACTGGGGGTCTTTCGTAAATAGATATAGACCATGGTACGGCATTTTTACATTTCTCACCGAGAAGACATTAACACGTAAAGAATGATTGTCTCAAAAACTTATTTTCCCATAAACAGGCTAATTTGAAATATATACACTAGTCGTTTTTATTCAGTAATAGTCTACAGCATTAGTTTTTGATCCATGTGAATTTAATGGTCGTTTTGGGATAGCGTGCCGAGTCCGCCGCAGAAGATTAGGGAATCCTTGTGGGAAACGTCTCTTACTACATAAACAAGTATACGATTTACCTAACTTTTATGGTATAATATTGCTATTAAAATGCAATGCTACATGTCTGTGGTGTACAGATCAAGATATCTATGCAACTGACAAGTCTGTTTTGCAGTTTGACCATTTTTGATATAAAGAGTGGATCGTAGGAGGTCACACATTGATTCTCAATATGCTATAAGGAGCAATATCCTATTCTTACAGTTTTGAAACCAATTATCATTTCAATAACGAGTTACACACCTACCTTATATCCTATGTCCTAAGATAATACTGGGTCTGTTCGGGGGAGGACCACTTAGGTCATTATGACCTCTGGAAGCACTGAAATGTCAGGTTTCAAGTATCCCATGCATTGTCAGAGTTTCATGAATCGCATTCCATTTCATTATTTGAATCAGAAACTAAAACTCTTTAGAGTCCGGGTGCTACTTTTCGGCAATATCTAGTGTATTGCCCATATCGCGAAAACTCACAAGCATTTCAAAAACCAGCGTTTTGAAATATAGTCTGTCGGTGGAATATAGCTATTTTCTCATTAGACTCATGCAATGATACATATCGATAGAGTAAAAAACTTTAATGATACAACACAGTGTGGTACATACCATGGTGTGGCCGACAAGTGTTGAACCATTCCTAATTAGCATTACGAAAATTTGGGTTACGGCATTTATCACGAGATGAATATTCTTATTACCAACTTATACTTTTCTCTCTTGATGAGAATTTATGATTTGTTTATCTTTACTCCTATCCGTCAGCTTGATCAAATGGGCAATGTATGATCCGAGGGAGACACCCAAAATAAAAATATGATATAATCAATAATTCTCTCTAAAGAGGCTAACCCCACCCCCCCCTCAGATAAAGTTAGGAAGGGGAGCGGTCGTAAACGTTATGCGAGTTTCTGGCAAAATGTCATATGCTATTAAGGGTTAAGTACTTGCACGTCGGTCAAAAGTCACGTTATTTTGGTTTATTAATTGTGTTATGCATTTTTATTTGCTTAGAGATTCTTACGTAATTATTCTCATTTTTCAATGGAACATAAACGCTAGAGCCGAAAATACTGATGGAAATCTCTGACCTAGAGGTCATTTTAAGAAAAACCAGACAGTATACTCGATGTAATAGAACTTACATTTGCAGAAATTAGTACACCACCTTACTTTACAGCGTTATGATCGTGTGAAACATTTCTTACTGAAAACGTTTCATTGTTACGTCAACTTCCGTGTTCCTACACTTGGTGTATGCTTCATCGGTTTGTATATGTATGTGATAAGATAACTTCAATTGCTCCGATTAACGTCACGAACCATATCACTATAGAGTTCCATTAAGGATCATGAGACTTTCGTTAAAAAAGATGTGCCTTACATATGATTCCTTAACATTATCGATGAACTAGAATTCTGGAGTATATACAGTACTTTTGCCATTTAAGCAAATCAGGATTCACTACATGGTAAAATTAACGGAACGTAATTTTTACTAAACTATCCTGAGTTGCATATTCACACCAGCGGTAAATATATAAGCTTGCTAAGAACTTATTGAGAATGACCAGAAAGTGAGTATATTGGGGGTGGCTTATTGTTACAAAAAAATTATTATCCCACATACTAGAGTACTTAAAAAATTATCTTTTTTATATTTTCACAATTGCAATGATCTTTTTGTAGTGATTTACTGCTTTCGACGTATTTATGGTTTTTTAGAAGATATAACGGCCTTTCCTATAACTTTCACGAGAGTCTCTGGTAATAACGCTTGGTAATAGTTTTCGCATAATTGTGGCAATCTCCACATTTGTTAAAATTACTCAACCGTTTTGTATATATGCTGTATATAACGTTCTATCGGTTTCATTAAAAGTGATTGTCCAATCGTTTGTCTCTCTCTTTAAATGATTCAACACAAAAATGACATGGTACACTGCATGTATCACCTTAATTATGAATGCGATAACAGCAGTGTAAAATTTGTTATTGAGACAATGTGTGGTCTTGCGTTGCTTCAACTCTGTAACGGATCATAGTACACGTATGGTATTGATGGGGGGGATAAGAGTCACATGGTTTCAGGGTAGTAGGCAGAAGGAGAGTAATGTTATGGTCCGCAGCCTAGCAATTCTAAAGATATACTTAGGGTTTGTATCATTTGAGAGTAGCTATCGCCTTCGAATCTTGACGAGCGAGACTGGTGAGGGTGTTGAGAGATAGTAATGAAATATCTAAATTGCTGATTCAGGATACATATCTTACAAACTACATTCATGACGAGAGTTAAGGGTCACATTCTTAGAGATGTTTATTTCATAATGTTTGGGGATTGCGTAGTTTATTTGATGAAACACCCGTCTAGCGAAAATTCTAATAAAAGAAAGGGGGTTGTAAACTTAAATGCTGAAGCATCACAATTATAATGAATATCTCTAGATCTACGCGTCTGATACTATTTAATTCTTTTTCTTTTCTATTATTTCCAACTAAGTGAAATTACGAGAGATTTAGAGAGAGTTGCTTCGATCTATGTAGACCCTATAGGATGTCCTAAGTTTACATAGTACTATCTATAAAACCTAATCCGTTGATTGTCAGAGTATTAATTTAGGAAATACCTGGTCGAACAAGTGGGGGCATATATACCGTATCTAGTTAATACTCTAGAACAATTATAACACGCTCTCCTGTCCAACAGTGATTTAAGAGACAGTCCGAGATATATAACTACGAATAAAATGATCTTACAACTACGTATTGTTTATAATATCTACTAAAGTCTCCCTGATTATTAGTTAATAGTTTTGGAAATGTAAGGAGATTCCTTGGGAAATTAGGCCACCGTGAGCGGCGCCAGCGGGGCATGAGTGGTGTTTGGATGGTGATGTGTCCCCACGCGTTTTTCATAAAACATAGCTCCACAAAATTTCACAGAGCACGCACTACATAATTATTTCCTACCGAAGATTTTTCAAAAAACTTAGTCCAAATCCATCTATGTATCTCCACATGGCTTTGAATACACCCGACTCCTGAATCGGGTAAGTATTATCTCCAACTTTCAAGTGCATTAGGTGTGGAATAAATACTTAATTCATACAAATGAGTTAAATATACAGCGGTTCACGCGCATATAGATGATATGACCTGTTACATCAAATGGAGCAGTGATTAAAGACGTATACGCTCGGTAGTCTTGGTGCCTAGGCCGCTGATTGAGTGAAGTTTATATTAGCTCGATTCCAGTTCCGATACCGCGCCAAGTCGACTATTTCCCCCCTTGAGGCGTCTGGACTGTTAAGGGCTAGATGTGTACTACGAAAAACTATCACTAGACAAGATGCGCTTGGCGCTATAATGTAGTCCATTAATTATTGTCATAATTATGGTGCTTGCTTGGTGTAGTATCATAAATTATCATAAGTATAAAAATATGGAGTTGCTGGTTGTTATATGCCGCACATTGGTCTCCCTTATCATTGTTTATTTACTTTTTTCTGAAAGTAGTCTTTATCGTGTGACGTGTAGATTGCTGTCATCCTATTAACATGATCACGATCTGAACTCAGTACGTAAAATTGGTGCAGTCGAAATTAGGCCCTTAATTCTCCGTTATGGAAAAAATCGGTCACACCGTTGGGAGGCGGACAAAAATGCTAATCACTCTCGAAGTGTGAGCGTTATAGTATTGACCAGTATGGAACTTTGATATAATGACCACAGCTCAAGGAGCATTCATACGTCATGAATTTTGAGAACTCTACGAATGTTTCGTTGTGATTGTTAACTATCAGAGTACACATAAGGTCTGCTAATCCTCCTCTTTGTCGAGCCATTTTTTGCTTACTTCTGTTTTTTAACGTAAATTATTGTGTAATCATCAATGACCCTTAGATAAATCACATTCTTATACACAACGGTGCATGTACAATGTTTTTGAGACTTACACTAAGAGAGTGTTCCTAAGCGAGTAGTCCAAAAATGGGAATGTCACGGATCGTTTACTCCACCAGTTTTTCGTCTGTAACCAGGTTCATGAAGTTACAACGTGACCTTGTTCTACATTTAAGCCTGGTCTCAGGCATGCAGGCTATAGCTTTTGAGTAAAGGTACCCTCCTATAAACTAGATCTATTGAAGCAATAAAAGATTGGGATAATAGACACACAACTTCTTCAACAACAAAATTTTCTCACGGTTATTGTAATGAATTTATTATATAAACTAACTGTGAAAGCTAGGAAAAATCTGTAGACTCTTATATTCTAATGTGTAGATTGTGGATATAACGCGCAAAAGAAAATCGTTTTTCTAAAGCGCGATGGTCGTTTTGGCTCATATTTATTGTAAAAAGTTGAAGCTGTGGACCCTTCACCATTATTATCCATGGCTGTGGTTAGATCCACCTGTCCACGCGTGTGGTCTGACAACTCATTATATCTGTGGTTACACTCATTAACCCATGAGTGGTTATGATCTTTATATCATCGTGTGGATTTATACTAAAGGCATCGATTGTCTGGTGTAAAAGTTTTCATTATGACCTCCATGCTCCGTGGTTACACCTCACTTATGTCGCCCTGTGGTTACAACCATTTATATGCTGTGGTTACATCATTAACTGTCTGCTCGTTGGATCATTATGTGCTGTGGTTTACGATCATTACAGTGCTTGTTGGTTCATAATTATTATACGGCCTTTGCTGGTTAGATCATTATGCTACGTGGGTCTCATAACCATGATTTTTATATTGTCATGACTGTAAGATGGTTTGTTTCTTATTTCACTTTATATGAGTGCAGTTTTATTGATTTTCCAATGGGTTAATCATTATATGTGTTCTCGTCCCATTATGTACTCAATTTAGAAGTTTCCCCCCCCACCATTCAGCTGTGTTAATGAGCCCTCCCCTTTTTCCCCTTACTTATTTGCTTGTCACACATTATTTTGGAGTTGGACAGGTCGTGCGTTCGAAAACCCCGCCGTGGACACCGGCCTTAATATAGCGTTTCAATAGCCTGAATATCGATAGTTTAATATAAGGTTTGTTTGATTGAACGCTCCGGCAATTCAAGAAGTGAGAATCTCAACCGGGTCCTTTCGCTGTGCGCCGGATCCAGCGAATATTTCTTAACTACGGGGGGGGGATGGGGGTATTCCTTGGGGTATATGGGGTATTGTTTTCATGCTATATTCCTTTCCTGCACATATCCCCTAGTTGTTTTTTTGTAGTGAAGTTAGGGACGACATAAAATAACATTAATTAAAACATTGGCAGTTGACTGCCCATTTAAAAGTATCATGCGTGATTCTACATGCTAGGTCATAAATTATTACTATAATATTCACAAAGAATCATCCCGTTGAAAATTCTGACGAGCCGGAATATGAGTAGTTCATCATCCACAAATAGAAACCAATTTGTTTCATTTCCAAAATCATGAACAACCAGCAGCGCTTCTGGCTTAGTCCCTACGTGCTGTATGAGTTGTTACTAGTGAGACTAGTCGAGACCTTTAAAATCAACGTGAGGAGTTCTGCCGTAATAGTCCGCAAGACAGCCCTGTCGCGGCGGTTGTTTGACGAAAACATAAAAAGTCTTTAAAACGTGAATACCCTGCTGATGTTTTCAGTGATTAGATCAACATGCATTTCGATAAGGATTCTTTAATCTGCATGACATTGATCCTACAAGTTGTTAAGTTTGATTGGAGGATAAATTGGGGTCTTCCGATTTTTAGATGACAATATTGACGACTTATATCAAGTAGGCGCGTATTGCACTCATTTACCTTGAGAAATTTTTGGGCAAGGGAGCATAAAAGTTATTCGGGGGGTGGTGCGAATCTTATATAATGTGACAAGTCGAAAAAAATAGGTTAACATAAAAAACAAACGGACAACTGAATGGGCCGTTAACATGAGAATGAATGGAGAGCATTTAATTTAGAAGTTTTGGCCCCCACCCCTGTATTTCAAGTTCATGTACATATTTACAAGCCCCCCCTTCCCCCCAGTTGTGGTTTTTATCTAGCCTCCCCCTTTTTGGTTTTTGTTTTTTGGTTGTCACATTCTAGAAGTTTTGCCCCCTTCTCATTCAGTGTTTTATTAACCTTTTTCCGACTTGTCCATTATTAAAGACCCCACCTCACCAAATTCCAGAGAAACGGTCCCTATGTTATGCACTATGTCGATGAAATTTATTCCTCACTCAAACTACACTGTAGGATCATGATTAAAAACACAATCATTTGAATCTAATCACTGAAAACATAGGATTGATATGTTACACCCCGGTATTACAATCGCAATATGCACTAGTATACTTCCAATAGCCAGCAGCTCATTTTTAATATATGAAAGTGTCACAATTTTTGGATATGAAATATATATCGCGCAGCATTTTCAACGGAAATGATAATTAATGGGTAAAAGATATCGAATATATTAATGGGGGTACAATAATGAATGACGACCCACATAATGATAACCCATGATCAATAGAGACCACAGCATATAATAATGACACCACAGCATATAATGTGTCTAGACCAAGTACATAATGACTAACCACAGCCTATAATAATATAACCGAACAGCACATAATGATTAACCACAGCACATATATGATCCGAACCACAGCATGTAATGATGCTAACACAGCAGTAATAAGTGATGTAACCCACAGCACATATGAATGTACACAGCAGTAATAATGATATACGCACGACGCATATAAAATGTAACATAACCACAGTATATGTTGTACACAGCGGATAGTAATGATTTAACCACAGCATTATAATGAATCTAATCCACAGCATAAATAAGTGTAATCTACAGCATTAATGCAACACAGCAGTATAATGATCTGCAATATAGATTCTGGAATTTTGATTGGTTCATTTGCCGTTAATAATGAGACATATTACCTTGCTGACAGGTAATGTAGGTCCGTGGAATCTAACTGTGACGAAACGTTGGTAACGTCGCATTTTTGGACTCGCTTCGAACATCTCTTTATGTAGTCTGTAAGCAATCACACTTTTGTAAGAATGTATTATAAGGGCATGATGAACACAACATTTGGTAAACGTGCAAAATGGCGACAAAAGCACGATAGCAGCCTTTACTCTGATAACAAAACAAACGTAAACGTTCATGAGTATGAATTTTGCTTCTAACAACGTCATAATATAACACTTCGATCATTGTGCTTGTCGAACGGTTTCAAAGTGTGACGGTGCTGAAGTTCTAGATTCGGGTGATCAGTGACGGTTCACGTCACAGGCTCAGAAGTAATGAAAACAGATAGGGAGACCATGGTGCAGACTATTATTATATTGATTAAGTATGAAAAATTGTTATTACGCCCTGTCTTGTGTTTCACTTATTTTCCCTTTCCTCGAGCCGGAAGGCGAGGGATAAATATAAAACACAACACTTTTATCAGCCCATATTACATGTCCCAGTACGTCACACTTGTAAACGTCACAGACAAATGATCGAAGTGTATATTATGACGTTGTTAGAAAGCAAAATTCATACGTCATGAACTTTTACGTTTGTTTTGTTATCAGAGTATAAGCTGCTATCTCTTTGTCGCCATTTGCACTGTT
>CAJDSM010032003.1:2953-15453 GCA_903981925.1 Ostrea lurida
ATCATCTCACCCGAGTGTTTGAATACGTTGATTGGAACAAGGTTTGCCGAATCCCCCACTGAAAATCGACGACGAGATTCATTGACGGCGGAAAGGGTGAGAAAAGACGTTAATACAAAACGAACAAATGGTTTCCAAAAAACATTCTGACATACAGAACCGACTAGCTTGAATAAAAAAGATGAAGTCTCAATTGCAAAATCCACAAACTCCGTTGTAAACCGAATGATCACCAATGCAAAACCAAGATGGTCATGAACAGGATTGATGTTAGATGGCGTGCAATGAATATCCGCCGCCCAAAGGATATTCCTATCAAAAATGGCTTAATTCGTGGTGATTTTGTTTTATTATATGCGAATTATTTTAACTTCATTAATTTTGTATATTTTAATAAATAACAGTTAAAAAGAATATATGCGAGAATGGTTTACACTTTATTTGTAATCTAAGAATTTGACATTTGCAGTATACCGGAAAAATTGTATTAAAAAATCCACCACCACCCCTAAAGCAAGACTACAAAATTGTTTGTTACTTTCTACAAGAAATACGTTGCTAGAGACGATAAAATCTCTAAAGTAGTGTTGGAAAGTCCAGATCTCACAAAATGCAGATATCAACTACCACAAAACAATCAGGGTTCACTGGTGGATATTATTGTATATTTGATACTAAATCTACATTTGAATTGAAAAATTGGAACTTCGATAAAATGAAGAGGTAAAGATATCGAACATTGATCAATCTTGTAAATCCTATGTGGAATACAAATTGAAAGACGGGCAAACATACCGGAGGTGGGANTTGTAAATCCTATATGGAATACAAAGTGAAAGACGGGCAAACATACCGGAGGTGGGATCAGGTGCTTAGGAGTGAACATCCCCTCGACCGGTCACATCCACATTGTGCCCTAAATCTTGATCAGGTAAACGGAGTAATCCGTAGTCAAAATGGCTGTATGTACGGCCTAACAATTGGCATGAAACACGTCAGATAGCATTTGACCCAATGGCAGACTATGTTGGCAAACTAGATCGTTATAACGACCACAGAATTAGGGAAATGCCTACTTTATAGGAGACTGTTGAAACCCCTTATTTGTTAGTAGCCTGTCTCACATTAAAACCTTGATCATACGCAGAACAAGTTCTTGTGTATCGAATCAATTGAGCGACGTAAACACCATATGTATTTGATTTTAAAACGTCGCTACGTAAATGTGGGGTGCTAACGATGGAGGGTCTTAAGTCTATTCACAGAGCCTGGTTTTGTTATCTGTGTCAGGTATATGAATCATGTGGAATAGATGTTGATATATTTTAAAAGAATTGATTGATTGTATGATGTTTTACGTCTCGTTGAGAATTTTTTCTCTCGGATGGAGACGCCACAATTGTCGCTTATGGCCTTGGGAGAGATCTTTATCGTGTCACACCTACTGTGACACGGGGCCTGGTATTTTTGTGGTCTCATCCGAAGGACCGCCCCATTTATTCCCTCTTACGACAAGCAAGGGGTATTGTGGAACTATTCTAACCCGGGTCCCCACGGGTAAAAGAATAAGGGTATGAAAATGATGCAGCCATCCGGGTAATTTGTATACTCGGCGAAATCGAAAATGCCGATACCACCCCATGTTTGCAATGTTTTTATACACCAATGCAAACAACCGAGACAGTTATTTCTTACATCGTCTGATTTATGAATCTGTGTTTCTTTAAGGCAAGTTAAATGATCAATGCTTAGATAAAGATAACAAAACGGCATAGGCTAATTACTGACAAAACATCACTAAACATATTTGGATGCATGGTTATTGTGATTATAAAACCAAAATGGAAAAAGTCGATGCTAAATTACAGGGTTTGTGTAGTCAAATAGATGATGATAAACTTGTATCAGGAGCTGGGTCCGTCGTGTTTCCGCTTTCGACACCATTTTATTGAGTTGGAGCTGTTACATCACTTATAAATCCTATCGTTTTACTACTTGATTGGAACCTAGTTTCTTCACTTGCAAATCCTTTTCGTTCCTTGCACATCTTTCTATAACGGACAGAATCAACCATCTGAAAATATTATCTTATACACGCAACTTTTGTTTGTTTCGAAGGCACAAGGTGTTATGCGAGAATGCTTTTAACGAACTAGTCCATAAACATAATATGAATATTCTTTCTAAATGCTGTTTAACTTATCATAAAGTATCGAGTCAAAGAATATTAGTTGAAAATTTCCAGATACATGAAATGTAAATTGGCAATTTGTGGTTATTTCTTTGCCTAGCGCTTTTTCTTTGCCTAGCGCTTGGCGTCAGATGTAAAATACTTGGGTCTTTTGGGTGAGACGTTAGAAAACTAGGTTCTTTGTCTATGCTGCAGACCTGAGCGTCATCCAGAAGTCAGAGTTGGTGGCAGTATACCCTATGCTACCGAAGTCCTGTATGGTGTCAAAATGGACGTACATGATGTGTAATTGAAATTAAATGCACTGCTTTTAAATTTCATTTGATAACGGGTTTCTACTGTCTCGCTGTTTTCTTTTTATCAGATTCCAAAATTACAAGACAAGAAAATAAAGTATTATTGAATTTAAATTGTTAATTAGAACCAATTTGACGTCATGCACCAGTAAGGTAATTTGGACCATACCTTATTACTGGTGTATTTCAATAATATCGAATAATAAATAGGGCTCCCAGACTTTTCACTCTAAAAAGAACTACTTTCTGTACATATAAATATTTTGTTTACTACTGTACACACATAGTCAGCATTTGATGCACAAAATCGACAAACCAAGTCTTGCTTTTTTATTTACTAAGGCAGTCTTATGTACAAATTTGGCGAAAAGTTATGATATTTGCCATGTTAATCATAAGATGCTGATATGATGTCAAATATTATCTACGATCACTTAATCAATTTTGGACCATGTAGCGATTTACAAAGACCCTTTTCACTGTATACGCCGTCTTAAATTTGAACCAAATCAGCCAAGGTGTAAAGACAATTTGCATAAAATCAATTTTCTCTTCTTCCTTGGACCATAATGTACACAGCAATTATCAGGCTGGGAGGCCAAAACATTTCATTTAACCTTGCCTTCGTTCGACGGTTTGTCGTTCTCCAATTTACGGCGATTAAACTGTTGTATTTCGTTGTAAATGTCTATTTCCATCAAGGCAAATCTGGCGTCTTTTGGACTATTATAAAGAGTTGGTGTTTGGTGCAGAGACTATGGTAAAATATTCGACAACAAAAATTAATGACGCTGAAATACTACACGACATAATTCTACAGGACTTTGTGTGACTTGAGTAGCATATGATCCGTTTCTGATGTTTATTTCCACACAAATCGTGAAACAGAAATCTAAAACTAAGAGATATAAAAGGCTGGCTTAGTGTATAACTGGTCAGTGAGAGAAACTGAATGTTATTGTAAATGTGGTGTCATTGATACAGGTATTTTTTTTGTAGTAAACCGTCTTTCTCTTTCCCATTTTCTCTATATACTTATGTCATATAATCTGAATTTACGGTTACGTCTCACAATAACACCCGATCAGTCAAAATACCTCAAAACACTAAGTATTTTGTTTATATATACATGAATAAATTTGTTGTGTAAATCACCTTCCAAGANATACGGTTACGTCTCACAATAACACCCAGTCAGTCAAAATACCACAAAACATTAAGTATTTTTGTTTATATATACCTGTATAAATTTGTTGTGTAAATCACCTTCCAAGATAATTCTCAAAATTTATATATACAAAATAATTTCTTTCACCTTTGCAAATATTAGCAATTTTTCGATGCGTGTACAATAGTGTATTTAAGTTAACCCTTTTATTTTCGATGTTTATGCTATGTCATTTGTTTACTTCATTATTCTTATGAATGGAAATCAATTCAAGAATATGTAAATGGAATTGTTTATATGTGAAAACACCCAGTAGTGTTGAATATATTATACATATCGTAAATTCAAATTTCAGTGACCTGTACAAAGATAAAATCCAACAGATGAAATGAACGACCTCTTAAACAAAATAATTATTGTTTACATCTTTTTAGCAAAATTAGGAAAATTAAGATAAATATACATTAGATTTATAAAAAGAATGTGCATATGAGTAGGATATCTTAAAATTTCAATTATTCTATTTCCCTCCGGAGCAGAATCGGATATTTGTTAACTGTCTATGAAGTTGCGTGTTTGGAAGAAACCCAGGATCTACACAAAATTCTTGGAATGATTTTTAAAAAAAATGTTCTTTATATATAAACAATGTATTATTGACGAAAGTTGGATAATAGGGTGTAAATTTCATGCACGTGTTTATCTCAACAGTTTGCGTAATCAGGAGAATCCCAGAAAAATAACAAACGCACAAATATGTTGTATTGTTGGCTTTATATACAGAATAGTTCTTTATATAGATTTGCAGTTTTGGTAAAAGCTGAATTATTGTGTAAACTACAAGTAATTTGAAAATCTGATACACAACAAAATATTTTTTGAAACGTGTATATGTATCACAGCCTTCATTTCATTTGAACCATTATTAATAAGTTTGCAACTCTTAATTTTCTTAAATACGTATGTAATGCTTATATAATTGTATACATTATACACATCCTAATTATATGAGATTATGTAGATAATTATAAATGCATAATTATATCTACATTGTAGGTAAAGATATATCTACATATCTGCTCCTACATTATGATCACGAGTGGAAAGTAATGTATGTGTTCCAGGTAGCCATTTTGTAAACAAGTAGTATACAATACATAAACAGTATGCAGTAGTGTCTCTTGTTTGTTGTTGTGAATATCATTTATTATTTGTTCATATTATAGAATTATTTTCACTTGCAAATGTATCTATAAATTGCAATCGTTTACGTCCTGTCATATTGTAAAATTTGTCTTGGTCTTTGGAGTGATGGTGCAGTATACAACCTTATGGTTGTAAACCATAGTTTGAACCCTACTTGAAATATTTTTGTGATAAAAATTGGTAATATTTTTGAGCATTTACATTTTAATATTTGTATTGCAAATATAACTTTACCCTAACCCTTGATGAAAAACAAATCCTCACGTGACACGAAATAATTAAGCCATCAAAATAAAGTCACGCGATATGATTTTGATGTCATTATCAAGTGACGCAATTAAATATATTTTTGATTTATCTGTACATGTATTAATCATAATATGTATTGATACGTGGAACGATAATTGTAAATATGTTATATGTAATAAATTATCATTTTATAACTTTATTAGGATGTGAGTAGCAAAGTTATTCACGTGATCGAATTGCAGTTCACAACACAATGAAGATCTTATTGATATAAACAACAACTGCAATAGTTAGTAATATACCATTGTCAATTAATATTTGTCGCATTGTAATTTGATAGAAATAAATTAATGAAATCTTATTTTGTATTGGTTTATTTTTATTTGGCAACTTAATGTACATGTTCCTTTCCGTGTTTTGCTGTGTACATGCAGAGACATATTTTGGGGCAGCGCTTCATAAGTTTTGTGGAAACATTTTCTTGGAATGGAATTTCGTTTGATCTAAGAAAGAACGACTCATCTAGAGTTAATCTTCATCTGCTCAAGTAACGTCAGTAATCCAGACTACTATGCAGAGTTACATCGTAATCCCATAAACCTGCGAACTAAAAATATCCCAACATTATCTGCCTTTGATGGTAGCATTTGGAATTGTCAAACGTAGGTTATAATTTGATATTTTGGTATTCAGTATTTTTAGTTCATCTTTTCTTTTATGTTGCTCTTTACATGATGAGAACGTATAAAATGTCAATCTGACAATAGATATTTTACATTTTATTTTCCTTGTTCGTGACAATCATTTTCATGACTAATGGGCGATATTTAAAATTTTATGTTTTGTCCCACCTAACAGTTTCAAAGTGGAACTCAATACAGTGCAAAAACGCTAGCAGTGTTGAAATCGCCCAATGATGCATTCTGTGGTGCACATAACCAGAGATGACCCGTAGATGTGATATTGGTTTGCTGCATTTTGTATTATGCATTGACTCCTATCAAGAACATGCTGTTGAAATTTCAGAAACTAACACTACAGATATTGTCACCGCATGAAATATGTGGCAAATACACGACATGTTATAGGAAACATTTCACACTTGTGAATGAAAATATCGACAGCGTTATGCATAATCTTGATTTTGTCGTATTTGCATAGTATTGCTAGGCCACAAGGTTGTACTTCACAAGCAGGGCATATCAGAAGAAAGAGTTTGGTTTTCCTAAGCTAAATTAGATAGCTATATTTAGTGAAAGTCCACTGATAAAGCTGATTCCTTGACATTTAGTGAATTTCAAAGAGGGTACAGTAGCCTGGTCCGTGGGGAAATAACGATACTTAGAAGTCTCCAGAGATGGTAACAAAAGCCGAGAACCTTTTGACTCTGTATCTTGTACGGTGTCAATCACTAATACAATAGGACAGATCTGTAATACACGCTTCACCTGGTGCTTTGTTCTTCTGCGTGGCCTCTGCCCTAAACTCACTTTCTGTTACTACAAGGAGGAAACTGCGGACGTTTATAACTTTTTTTTTGAAATTTCTTGTTTACTTGCTTCTTTTTAAGGGAAAGTTGAGGAAAGGTCTTTCCAAGGGTTGGCATATTGTCAAATAACATTTTATGAGTTTTTAAAGTTGAATTTTCAAGAGATTTCTAATTTTCTTTCAAAATTGTACAAAGTATCCTTTTGTGCAATATTTAGAGACAATGTAGAAGATAACATTGATTTCGTTGCTACAGCAACGCATCGTTAATTTCGTCTTGAAACATTGGTGTAGTATATATTAACAATACAAGCGCGCGTGAGTGACAGTAACCACTCCCACTAGGAGATGAAAAGTCGGGATAGAGGAGGGTTAGTGTCTTCTGTTCCTTACGCGTTCGCTCATCAATGTCAAAGCAGACCGATAGTAATACACAGACCCATAAAATATTACTGGGAACTTGACAGGTCCAGTCTTCATTCTAAAGGTTCTTAGACTTGACACATGGGCAGTTATCCAATGTTTACCATCTTCATCAAAGGAAAATAAAATCAACTTGATTGAAATTCATCAAACTGCACAGGTAAGTCCGAATTTAATTGCATATAGCGCATTAATCAGGCGTACCGTTCAACATGCATGAAGGGAGCAGTCTTGCATGGTGCCCACGTGCTTCTTGACTGGAACAGGTCCTTTTGACAAGTGTTATTATTTTGTCAGATTAACATAACGAGACTGGTCATTGATTTAAGTTTAGTAGCCTCTTATTTTGGCAGTTATTGGGAATTGATTAACGTACAGATGCTCTCGAAGAAAGCTGCTACATCATTTGAACCTCCTCCCCGGACAGAATTATTTGACAATTCCATAATCTGAAAACATCCATTCTGATACATCTTTCTTCATTTTTTTTAATATTACAACGCACATCGTATTACATGTCTTGCTCTTGCTGACGAAATGATGGCTATACCTTGGTTCTCGTGTTGAAATAGGAACTGGGCAAGTTTTAAACTTGTTGGTTTTACTCCTTTATTCTCTACATATGATCTCATTGTGTGTATTGAATTGGATTTTTTTTTATCAATAGGTTGAATTTCTTTTTCATTCCAATCTCTATTTGGACACATGGTTCTAAAGAAACCTTTCCTTTCCGTTTTGTGCGATACGAGACTGGGATCATTAATGAAAGATTTTTTTTTCTCTCTCTTTATTTTGAAAACTAGATTTGATACAGAGTGCCATAATTTAAAAAAAAAAAAGAAAAAAAAATGATCCAGATTTCTAAGTGATGAAATAGTATGTCAATTCGAAGTCCTTATCTGAACGGAGAATCTTGGATATAGATGTTATTTCGTAGACAGTTGATTTTAAACACACGTTTTGCTTCCATGTAGTATAGAAAAAAGTTTGTTTACTCACCAATCAAGGCTCCACAGGGGGCATGTGCAGTTTTAACGATATGATCCATTTTTATACATTATGATACAAATTATATTACGTTTCAGTTTCCGCATTGGTCTGAAATTGGATCATGGAAGTATTGAAAGTGTATAAAACTACAAAAGATGGAATGTAAAAAGAAAAATATGTGCCAAAATTAATCCATGAGAGAACCTATCTTTCTTTAACAGATAAAATGTGTGTCACTGAACAAAAGTATAGTTTATAAGCATTCCAAATTTATACTTAGAAAAAGCAGAAACTACTGACATTTTTATTCTTTGTCGAAAACAAAACTCTCCACCCTACTCTGATTAAAAACTTCTTTTTATCCCCACGTTCATTTCTGGGGGGATTTATGATTAGTACCGGTAGATGTTTGCAATCATGCAAATATTCACTCCCAAGTGGAATCATCTTCATAAACAGGACTATATTTGATTGATTAAAATATACACATTTCTTGTGATTTATGGCAAAAAGTGATCACTTTCATATTCATGCAATACCCTAACAATGAACCTCAAAGACGAGGGATGCATTTAAAAGTTTGCGTGCAACCATCGATGCCATGATCATATTTCAATGAAGAGTTAATACTAATTTGTACGCGCAACGAAACTGAATGTGCAATGCGCTCAGTGCCAAGCAGTGTATGAATATTTCAGTCATAGAAAATTAATTATTCCTCGCCGATAATTAATACCAATGCAGGTTTTTAATTACCACAGGAATATGGAAAAAATTTCACGCATATGTGGTCTGTGGAGGGTTCGAATCCTGATTCTTTTCGGTACATTATTCCTTTTCTCGCGTCCTTTTACGCAATTTTACGCATGATTATCGAAATCAAATGTGCCTTTTGTTCATTAATCGTCGATGGAAAATTGGATTAGGAATCTTAGAGGAAATGCCGGAGAACAACAAATAGATGCCGTATTGATAGCCCCTGGATCCGTGTTTGCACATTATTCAAAAAACAAACACAGCATCATTGCGAACAAATGCAGGAATAAGTCACCGAAATAAGTAAATGATGTATAGGCTCCAAGAACTACAGAACATACTGATAAAGTGTGACATTAACGAAGAACTACGGCAAATACTGATTAAGTGTGACAGTAATTATACGTGAGAAAGGACGTGTAGATATGTTGAAAAGCAATATCATTTTTTTTTAAAATGTTGTTAAAATGCATTACTAAGGATGAAATCGGCCATTTTCTGTTGTTTTGTTGAAAACAAAGCTACAAAGAATCGCTCGTGTAAAGACAAGTGTGTATTGGACATATATATGTGTGGTTTATATATTTTTAAAATTTATTATGCTACACGAATATTAATTAGTAGACTTTTTGCGGATATTTATATATCTTTTGAAAATAGATATGACGGACGCTAGCTTCCGTTCTCAGGATATCGCTGTCATTCGACATTATATTTGGACTTGTTTTGATATAATGAATACAAATATATTAAAATGAAAGTAAAAAAGCGGAGGTGAGCCATTATAAATTTTCTGTTTCAAACGATGTTGTTAAAATAGTTTTTGATTAATACATTTTATATCATGTCTTCCCGACAATTTACACAAGAACATGCTCAATATTTTTTTCTGAATTTTATTTTTTTTAATTTTTTTTTTTATCAAGAACGAATTGATAAATATCAGAGAAAAATGTAAATATTTGATATTGATAATTTTACAGATAAAGCATCGACCACTTGGCCCATTAGTTGTATTCACATATGTGATGACATGATCAGAATTATACAATTAATGCAAATAAATCAGTTCTAAGCCCGCGCTATGACAAACTGATGACACTAATACAGTTATCATGTGGAGTCCAGGGATAGATACACATTTATTATCTGGAGTGCTGATATCAAATTCGAATTATTTAAATAGATAAAGATATATGAACGATAATGGACAACATAAATATTGTGTTATCTTACTCGTGAACACGTGCAACAATGAAGGTTTGTAAGTTTTAAATGTTTTTGTACGAACTCTTTCTATAGACATTTTATTTATTTATGATACCACAGAAGCATATTACGGTATTGCCTATGACAAGATACATAATGGAATATATACCGAAATTAATACTGTTTGCGAAATCATTCTGAATTACCGAGTAATTATTCTTTTTATATCAGGTTTACATTATAGTAGCAGTATTTATTTTACCATTATATAGATATATAGATATAAATTTGCATATTTTTTTAACGCGTGTGTGTACAATATATTGTTTCTTGGCTTAAATTTCGTGAAATATATTTGTAACTAAGAGAATTTGGGTTGAAAAATCTGAATGACAATCTGTTTACCACCCTGTGGTGAAACCAAATGTTACACAAGTAAAACTATCGATTATAGTCAGTATATCTAATACTTGTATTATTTATAGTGTGAAAATTTGTGTTGCATTTATTAATCATAATAGTATTTTAAAAAATGTTAACTACTCTAACAATAGTTTGAAATATTCTTCGCAATTCGCCGTGTAATGGTGTTCATATGTATAGATTATGACGTAATTCATTGTAAGTTACATTTTCATGACATGTCGCATTCAGAATTACTTAACTAGATAGTTGGGTTTTTTTTTTAGTTTCACTGTTATTGTAGTATACAATACACAGACATCAGATAATTGACTTTATATAATGCCTAACATTTATCCTGTATAGTTTTTACAACTATGGCAAAATACCTCAACGAAATGAGCGAAAGGGAAGTAACTTTTTCATCCTTGCACAGTGAAATGAAAAGAAAAAAAATCCTTCGCACAACGATCTGCACCTTGGAGGAAGAAAAGTATCCAGAACTAATTGTATCAATGCACCTGGTGCAAAAGTATCTTATTAACGAGATCAATTTCCATGTTTATGATAAATGTCCAAATTATAAACAAATGTTTGGTCAGTTAATGAGCGGACGGAATATTCCCGGATATGTGGGGTGTTCATCGATTATGAAGCCTGCATGTGTTCCGTTGGCATCTCATTAAGTGGTCGAATTAAAAGTTGACTAGTTATTGTAAACAAGAAGACGTTGCTACAAATTACCAGTATTTCCCCTAAGAAATGGCGATATTATTAAGAAAATTGTGAGAGAAAACTAAACAAATGCGGGTCATTTTACAGAATAAGAAAACAAATTGAAGAAAATTTCAGTAGGCCGCATCAATGATACATACGGAATATAATGTCTTTAATACAAAAGACGTACATTGAAGGTTTTTTTTCTCTCTTATTCTGCTAGTAAACAAAAACAAAATTTAAAAACTGCCAAGAGCTGACATGTCCTGAAAACATTTTTCTCATATTTCAAACTGATATTAAAATTTCTATCACTCTTTCAAACTGACAACTGACCAGGAACCAAAAATTTGACCTTTATCATAGCGGGGTTGGACTACAGGTAGAGCAACGGTTCTGCGCGGGACACTATTTATCGCTGGCTGTTAGTTTAGACTTACATCCTTACGCTTCTCTAAGGCGTTGACGTTTTCTTCGAGAAGAAACTCTCCGTTCCGTGTGATGGCTTAGAAGGGTTATTAATGTCACAAATATAGTTCATACTTGCACACAGCAGGATACTCTTGTAGCAATATTCTACTCATCGGGAAATATTTACCGTAGGATTTATGTGTAAATTATATACTGCACTTGCCATTGTGTGTATATTTCGGTGGAATATAAAATATTTATCCCGGTGTATATGCACGCGTTTATGAACAGGAGGTGAGTTGATGGTATCTGGCCGACCTAGTTAACCAATAAATTGAAAATGGGAGCATATATGTATTTTGAATTGATTCGTTTCTTGTAAAGGAATTTTAATGAGAATTGTACATTTATAAAAATATTTGTGCTACTATTCCCATTTAACTCGACGTTATTATCAAGATTTGCGCGGACATTGTTACATGACCGTAAATTTAGTCTAGACAAGATAATAACTGCATGAAAGTGAAACACGAAACTTTCAATTAATCTTTGTTTATTTAGTATGAAAAGTTCTTTTCCACGAGAAGCAAAATGGCAGTTCAACATATCCCGGTAAAAACAGCGTACGCCATTTACACAGGGAAAGATTTCAATCATAAAATGGCTGATTATTTGAAGTGATTAACAGTAGTTTTCAAGCTGCAGATATATATGTTGAAGTTTGCCATTTATATAATTTAAACCCAAAAGACCGTGACAGATTTTATCTACCCATGTATTTAACTTTCTTTCGATAATATAATATTTGAATGAAAATTCGTTTGACGGTCTTCTATCTTAAATATTCTGAAAATAATTTAATTGAAATACAATGTACTCGTGTGGATATTTTCATTTTAATGATTGATGACTAGCCTTGACCAATGGGTAAAATCATGGTCGATATTGAAATCTATGGAATTAGATTTTATGCGCTTAAACTGCTGGAACGATC